>VNJV01001629.1:0-13416 GCA_008042635.1 Drosophila nikananu
ATACTTTTACACAAGTGGACACACGGATACAGAAAAAAGGGGTTAAACACGAAAAACATTAAAAAGTGTTGAATTAATTAATATTAGTGATTGCTAATATTTAAGGCATATAGTTAGTTAGTCGTAGGTCATATAAAACGTTAAACATTGTAATAATTTAAGTTAAATACATACCTCTTTTCTTTTAAATGCACTTTCACTTGTTACACACAATGACGTCGCTGGGTAGTAGGGCTGCATCGCGATCCTTCGTTGCACTTTAGTGTGACCACCATTTGTTTTCGCTAATTTGCATAATCGCAATTTTGCATATTCGCGCTTTCGATATACATACGAGTAACCAAAATTATCTTAAAATTAAATAGTTATATTAACAACATTTGGCTGTTTGGAAAAAATAAATAAAATTTTTGTATATGGTATCCATTTGAATTAAAATTTGTAAACAATTTTTAACATTAATTTATTTATTTATATTTCACTAATTTATATATCAATAAATCGTATTATCTAATAGTTTTATTCAAAACAAATATATTAAAAACAATAAGAAACCTAGTTATTTTTCTAATTTTCAAATTAACTCCGACCTGACAAAAACACTTTTCTGTTTAATTTGCTTAAAATTATTTTACCTTCCTATAACAAAAACACTTTTTAAATAATTATGCATATTTAAAAAGCAAATCATAAGATAAATGCGAAGAATTAATCACTGTTTTATCAGCGCGTGTCGTTAAAAAAAAAAATCCCGAAAAGGAAATATCGCCCTGAGCAAAAGCACAGCATTTTACCATGAACGGAGCAGCGGTCGATTCAGGTACCTGAATCGCACGTTTGCCACCATGCTGAACTGGGGATCATACGAAAAGCCATACCCGTTCGGCATAGATTTCTAGGCAGAATCGTTCACCGCGTGAAGCAAAGTCCGACTGGGTTGTGTCACTTCCTCATAGAGGCCATTGGGGGTGAAGGTGTGAGACATAAGCTAAGCCTAGCAAAATTCCACAGGGTTTTGTATATATTTTTGGTAGTCTATGTGACATTATCATTTGAAATAATGACAACTTAAATTAAAAGGCACTACCTTTAAGGTTTATTTTAAACCTATAATAACTATATGTATTTCTATAACTAATAAAAATATGTAGTTAATTTGCTATATATAATAAGTTTCTGAAGCATTTTCAATTCTTTTGATAATGAATTAAACACATAAATTCTCAATTAAATGGTTAAACATTTTAGTTAAGGTTTAAAACCCCAACAATTTAATAACCTAATACTTAGCTTTCCCTTTTATTCATTTGATTTTATTTTAAAAATTATTTAAATGACTTTTGGCATTTATTCTCTATTCAAAGTGGTCATGAGATACTCTAACTTTATAAGAAAGAAGCTCCATAAGCCTTTGCTCTTCATCCAACCATAATTAAGCTGCATTCGTTGTGCCCAAAATGTATGTTTTGTTTTATTAAATATTTTGTGAGCTCATTCCCACACACATTTCGCACACCTTACGTGCCGTTTGTTGTGCCCCGTGTGGCATTATTAAACATTGTCTCGCTTCAAGTCTGATTTCATTTGGCGCGTCTAACTAACCAAAAGGAGCCCAGACAGGGCCTAAGTGGCTTACTGCCTTCTGGCTCCTGGACTCTCCCCCCAAAAAAATAAACCTGAACTAATTAAATTACTGTACATAGTCTGCAGAAAAAGGTTTTTCTTGTCGCCTCGGCCTTTAATTGCCTTTGCAATGAGTCTTTAAAGCTGAACTCTGCTGCTGCCTCGATAACAGAGAGGCTAGGAAAATGAAGCAATTAATGGGAAATTTGTTTATGGTTCCGCCGGGGCAGAAACAAGCCCACATGAACCCTGGCTGGAAAAAGAAAACAGGAAAAGTGTTGGGCTTTCGTCATTGTTTCAATGTTTTATGAGTGCTCGTAAAAGGACGGAAAATATTCGCATTGCCTTTATTTTCTTTTTGCCTTCCTTGAGGATTGAGCTAAGCTATTAAAATGTCATCATGGGTGGAAAACCAAGCGAACTGTGAGCACGATAAGTCAGCGCACACGCAATTCTGGGCCCGATTTTATTGACTGGGAGAGAAGGGGAACGATTCCTGGGCGTATTTATTATTTAACACCTAGAAACCTAAGCGGGAAATGGCTATAAAATTGTTGACCTTTTCCCAACTCCCACTTCATTCTTTATTTTTGGCACACGCATTTAGCAAGAGTTTCCCATCGCCCAAGGCGCTTTTTGGGTGGTCTAAAGTCGTCGTCGCTTTTATGGGCCCGTCGGTACTCCAGTTATTTTTACGATTCCCGAGCACACACACAGCATAGGTTAAAATATTTAAAAGTGCGCTTAATTATGCCCGCAAAAAAACGAAGAGGAAGTAAACTTTGCATTAATGGCCAAAAACTGCCAGAAATTCTCAAACGGCAAACACGGCACACGGCACATTGGGTAATAAACTTTACTTTTGCCTTGTGCCTCTCCAAGGGCAATCAACGGAGTCTTCAACGGATTGGCTTGGCGTGCAGAGTGATTCCAGGTGGGTGGGATTCCCAGAAAGATGGATTTGGACAATAAGCGAGTGCTTCAGCGAAATTTCTAACCTTTTTCTCTGATTATTTAAGTTTTTATTACCCGATTAGCTTTTAAAAACCTGAAAAAATAAAACAGTTATTAGGGAAAGTCAAGGTTTATTATGTTGAGAAATTAATTGTGAAAGAAGCCTTAGTAAAATAACATATAAAATCCAAGTAACTTATATCTTCTTTTTTATATCTTTTACAGATACCACAACCTTTTCACATAAATAAGGGTAAGTGAATCAAAAAACTCAAGTCTAAGCCAATATATTGGCACCTAGCTGTCCAAAAAACAGTTGCTTGACACCTTTTAGCGGTTACTGAGCCCGAATACTCGTATTCCTGGCCATTGGGGCCACCGATCTTAGCCAAATACTGTGTTGCAACATGACAGGCGACGGCACACAATATGCAAAAATTCTGCAAGTGCAGTTAGACGCAGTGGCTCAGGTGATATATCTCACGACTCACAAAACTAGTTTACGCAACATGTGGCAACTTTGCATGCCACAGGCCGAGGACGTGCCACACAGTCGGCGGGGCCAGCAAAAAGAAACCGAAACGAAAAATTGACATTTTGACATGCGGCCTGTAACCGGGCGGTACTTCAAGATTCGCCTCCGATAAACTACAAATGGGGCTGCACTCCACTCGGCGGAGGAGACCGGTTCGCCGGCAATCCGTAAAGTGTCTTTTAAATACAAATGTTATCTGTGGCGAGAAGCAGCGGCAAGAAGAAGTCCAAGCGGTGCCAGCGTACGTGCCACATTTGTTGTTGTCGCTGCAACGATTTTTAATGGATTGACGGCGGACAACGAATGCACATTAGAAATGCAGTCCTGGACCACGTCCAGCCCCGAATCCGAATCCGCATCCGAATCCGAGTCCCAATCGCGGGTCTCCCGAGTCATGCACACACATGGGTCCCAGCCATGTTCCTGTCTGCCTGCTGCATGCTGCATGCTGCATACCATTTTCCCATCGCCCCGCCCATTGGGAAAATGGTCTTGGCTACTGCAATTTTCCTTTTGGCTTTTGCATTTCAATAACTGGATGGGTCAGTGGCTGCGGAGTTTTGTTTGGCACGTACACAGCATAAAGTATCTGTATTTGTGTATCCGTATCTGTATCTGTCTGGGCTATCGCTTGCCGCATGTGGCAGGGGGGCGTGTGTGTGCGCCTTTTTTGAGTCGCAGTGTCTGCATATATTTGCTTAAATTGCAGCGAGTGTTTGAGCTCTTTTCCACTCCAGATACACTCGATAAAGCAAACTTCGAATTGGGTTCATTGGGGGGGTTTTCGGTTGGCTAATTGGCGAGGTCACCTGAAAAGGTGGTTGAAATAACTACGAGGAGGGCGGAATGAGGTCACTACTTAAGGGTGGAATTAACCTGGGAAATAAGCAAATTGTAACAAATATTTGAATACTAAAATCACGTATGTTAGATAATTTAGTTAAATCAAAACAGAATAAATTGCAGAAATTTATTATTCATTGTGTAAATGTAGAACACAAGTCACATAATTCGCATTTAATTAACCAAAACAGTCTACATTAAAACACCAATAAATAGAAATTAAATTGAACACAACACACACACACTTCTCTCCCTTCTTTTAATTCCAGTTTGTTACACAATTTTCATTTAATTTAAACCTTTTTTCGTTGTCCAAAAAACCCTACCCTACCCTTGTACCCAAATATTTCCATTCCTCAGACACAGAATTTCCTGTCCAAAGGGGAGGAAGGTCGAATGTGATCCGAATTTCCGTCATTTTATGGGCGCTAATAGAAACGACCTTCATCAAAATCGAATCAAACGAGGCAAATCGGCAATGACAAAATGCAAGTCAATATGTCAGGCGGCCAATCGAGAATAAAAATCAAAGCGAAACCAGTCCGAGAGCTGCCATAAATTCTTCCGTTTGGTGGTATAAATAAATAAATAGATAAATAAAAGGGCTGCCGTTTTGGTGTTCGATTCATTTTCAAATTCAAATTAGCGACAAATCAAAAATGTGTCATCACCAAGGGAGACGGAACACACTGGGAGAAAAAAGGGGTGAGGCTCTAGAGAACACATAAAATCCGAACAAAAGCTTTGCAAAGCCGACTACCAACCGAGAGTCGGATAACAATCACGGGCCATAAAACGTGTTGAAAAAATATTTGCATACAGTCGTAAAAAAGAAGTTGCGATGCTGCTGCTGCTGCTGCTGCAGGCCAGAAGGAGTCATTAAAACAAAGCCAGAAACTATCAAAAACTAACTGGCCGGGAGACACTTTTTGTGCCCGATAAACAAATAGGTAGCTCTGACATTGTGGGAATTATTCTGTGACCTGTGTAACTCTCACTTTTTCAATATCAAATTAAACTGGGTCAACGTAATAAATAGTATTATTTTTGTTGTATTAACATGAAAAAGGTGTTCAGGTTTTCATTAACTTAAACGATATGGCATTAAAATCAATGAAGCCTGCAATGTACTATGCAAGTTGGTGCAAAAACTGAAGAACTGTACTTTATTTATATTTATTACAAATTATTTTAAGAAAATAGTTTCTCTTTAAAAATAAAACTGCATTTTATATTGTTTTCAACTGTGTTTACTAAGAAATAAATATTAAATTTAGCCAGCATTTTATTGACTACCAAGCTGCCTTATTACTATAAAACTTGCCTTCAAACTTTTTATATTTATCTTATTAATACTAATGGATTTTTAGTCTTTTAAGGGGTATCTTTCAGTCTGTGCAAAATCATTTTCCTGCTTGTATTGTTTTCAGTGTTTTTCTTGCCTTTTTTTTCTGTATTTTTTGCTCCGTCGTTTGGCTTGTAATTAAAACTTGTTGGCAGACTGTCAGGCAGCGGAGTTAACAAGTCGGCGGCTTCACAGGCGGGGAGCCGGAGCGATGAGCCGGGGAGCCGAGGAGCGTGGGGATGAGCCGCGGCTGTGAGTTGGCGAAAATATTATTTAATTGTCAGGCCAGGCGCTAATTAAAGTCCAAGTCCGGCCGCCAATTCTCTCGCCCCGTTTGGGCCATAAAGCCGAACACTTAACGATGAGGCGAGGGTCGCTCTACCAGTCGCCTCCTCTTCAGCCCGATATTTATGTTTATTGACTGCTGCTGTTGGTGCTGCTTCTGCCAGCGACTGACATCATCATCAGCATCCGCGGAGGAGCCAAACCAAGTTAGTCATAACAGCCAGGCGAAGGTCTCCTAGCCTCCTCCCAGTGCCTAGTGGAGATGTCAGCTCAAGTTATGGTAATTGCGGCAGATTATTTATTTATTTATGCACGTGGCAGGGCCAGAGCCACAGCCAGAGCCACGTTTGTCGCCTGATTATGTGCTTATTTATAAGAGCCCAGGTATGTACATATAAGGATAAATGCGGGATTCAGCGACTGCCGCTAATGAGATGCAAGCAAATGGCATCGCGCTGCATATGAATATCAATTACGTGGCACGGTCCCTTCCGGCCGGATCAACATCATTGTGGCCGTAATCGTAACTCAGAAGGGGGGGGATGGATGCCCATTTCCCATTTTCCGGGCCGAAAATTGAAGTGGCTAAACAGACGTCTAGACGCTAAGCGGGCTTTGGGTTCCGGCGGTGGTCGTAACAAAGCTTTTAAGCCAAAATGTTTGGCCATTTGCATAGAGTAACAAAGGCCCGAAAGTGTCGGGAAATGTGAAGTGCGGCGAAAGTGCAGGCAGATAACTGATTTCGATGACTTTCGGGGGGGAAACAGGGCAAATAGTTTGCAAATTTAAAGTTTGTGGCAAAAATATTTAATTTTATAAGTTTCCCATTTCAAATAGTTGTGTTAATGTCCAGCTTTAGGGTTATATTTTTATTAGGTTCTTAATTTAACTTTTAAATCAATTTCTTTTCAAATGTTTTTTGTATTTATATCAATAAACAGTACACTTTCGAATCCCTTTAAATAAAAAGTTAAGGTTATAGTTTAAAAAGGGATAGTGGATGGCATTAGCCACCATCTCCTTGAACATCTCAAGGCTTAAGTGACATCAGCGCCATCAGCCATCAAACGTCAAGCCTTTTGGGTCATTTCGACACTTGACGCCCATCGCAGGACATCGCGGATCCTTTGGCCTCCCTCGCCTGCCCTGCCCTGCTTATTTACAACTTGACATTTCACTTGCGAGTCGCAGGGCACTTTAATGCGCTCCAATTGCATTTTATGACAGACAAAACTGACCTACTTAAGGCTCTCTCTCCCACGCAGAGTCCTTGGGTCCTTGCTGCTGACTTTTTTTTTTTGCCTCTCCTCCCTCAATCGCATTATAAATTTAATGTGTTTGACCTTTTCTCCCTCGCTGCTCGACCGCAATTTCAATAGATTGGCAAACTGAAATCTGAGGCCAACGGAAATCGCCATAAAATTTAACTAAAATGTCCATAAGTAGCTCAAGTGTTTAAGGATGGGTTTAAATTCCAAGGGATTCGGTAAGTAAAAAAGGATCCACAAGTGGAGGAAGTAAATTTGCAACTTTTGCCCGGCTCCAAGATGCGCTTCAGCTGCCTTTATCTCGGTTGGCGCCTGTTTCACGCTCGCTGCACGCAGGGGCCAGGGCCACGCCCATTTTGGCCACCGCCTACGCCATTGTCAATATCCTGGCAGGCATTTCCTGCTTTGTTTTGCTGCAAAGGTCGAACCACCACTGTTGTCCAGTCATGGGTAAAAATTTCTTGTGACTAAAAGTCTCGAGTAAGTTGGCCCAAAGAGTTTTCGTTCTGGCATTGAATAAAGCGCCGTCGACTAGAAGCAAAAACATTGAAAATTGTTTTCCCTTTCGGGGGTTTTTTCGACCCCGCTCCTTCCTCTTCCTTTTTGTGCTTCTTGTTGCCACTTTTCTTCGAAGGCAGAGAACCTGTGGCACCCTTCCTTAGTTTTGTTAAATTCCACTCGCCTGTCATCTTTTTCTTTGGCCAAAGCTGCCGCCTCCCCAGCTCCTGCCTCCTGCTGCTGCTGCTGCTGCACTTGAAGGACTCTTTTTGTGCTCGCCAAATGTTATTTCAATGCCTGGGCCACTTTTTGCACCCCAAAAACCCGTATCTATATCTGGGGATTGTATTGAAATAAAAGTCCCGAGATGCGCTTCAATGATTTTTGGTTCGTGCAAATATTTTATTGACTATTATTCTGCCTGCTCTTCAGTTCCGTTCGGCCGTCCTTGTCCTTATTGTCCTGTGTGTGCGAGTCCTTCAGGGTCTCTGGCTATTTTCCTCTCAAGGGTTTATTTTTGCTCTTCGGTGTTTTTTTTTTTTGTTTTCACATACATATTTTTGTTGCGCAATTTCGAATTTTGCCAGATAAATGTGTGAGTGGAAAGCGTAGGAAAAACACAAAACTGAATTTATTTTCTTAGAGCAGCAGTTTGCTTGTGCAAATGGAGCAGGAAACTCAATAGGAAGGGGGACGGGAAATTGCCAAATTATGAGGAAATTTATGACAGAATTTAAATAATGCGTAAGGCATAAAAGTTAAAGGGGTTTTTTGATGATTTCAATGTTATGTTACCTTCAAATAATTTAAAACAACTTAACATTGGTTGCACAACTCTATGTTAGTAGTCAGCAATTTGGTTTTCCTGTGTCCCTTGGACACTTAAATAATCAAATGTGCAAGTCTTTAACTTAAGTTTTATAGCATTTGCGAAATAAATATCGTGTTGTGGACCATTCCCCTTCGCTTCGATCCGTAAACTCGAATGAATGGCGGCAATTATAACATTTAGCACGCATTTCTGTTCGGCTAACACACAGCTCATTTATCATGATGACGGCATGGCTATCTATGCAGTGAGAAAAATAAAGTACTCTATACTATCAATGGAATAAAAATATTTAAAATAATAAATAATATATAATGAAATGTATAATATTTAGCATAAATTGGAGTACTAAATAGTTGATTTGAAATGTAAAGCTTTCATTAAACGCCATTCCTGAATATACATATGTGCCTTTTTGTACGTTAAGCTTTAATAATTTAAAATTAATAAATATTTCTTTCAGTGTCCCGAGTACATATAACTTTTTATATAAATGTGCATAGGAATGTCGAGATATTTTTCCAATACTGGCCGACCCTCTGTCTCTTTCTATTTTAATTGGCAGCCTCAAACGGCGCGAAACTAATGAAAAACTCATCATCAAAGAACAGAGAAAAACAATAGAAAACAAAAGAAAAAAAAAAGCGAGCTGGGGAAAAATGGATAAAATGAATGGCAGCAGTGAGTTCGGCAAAAAACATGGCATTTTAAAGTCATTGCTACTAATTTTATGAGACTTTCCTTTTGGCACTTTTCCTTTCTGGCGACCGGGGCTTCCCTTTGGCTTCGCCTCTGTACTTCCGCTTCTTCCCTTCTAAGGCCAAATGATTATTGCAAGCCATAAAAGGAAAATGAAAATGAAACACAGAAATGGACGCAGCTGAAATGAAACCATCCTTGAAATCTATTGTCTGTCTGCCAGTCCAGACAATTGCAGGATAAAAACGAAAAACAAACAACGCAACGAAAACAGCCGAAAAAATAGCTTAATAAAAAGGAAAACAATATCGACACGGGCGGCGGGACCCTTAACATAATTGAAAAACATCAAAACGAAATGAAAATCAAAGTATCTGAGCGTATCTCTGGGTGTATCTGCCGGATGCGGAATGCAATCTGCCGCTGACATCTTCAAATTTAAATACCTTTTATTTTATAAGCCTGGGAAGAGCATAAAAATCAGCATAAATATTTGTTGTTCTTCTCGCCATAATGACGGTGTCGATTTTCCCTCCCTCCAATCCCCCGGGCGACTGCAAATGAAATGAAAACATGCAAAACAATTAAAAACAAACAACAAAATGACCAATAACAACAGCAGCAAAGCACCAGCAGCAGCAGCTTGTTATTGAAAACCCACCGAGGGGGAGGACTTGGGTGGACCTGCAGCGAGGGTGGGCCGGATTAAAACAACAAGAGCATGTCGAACACCTAGCCGAAGGTATGCAACAACAATGCCCGGCAACAACTCCATTTGCAATGGTAAAATAAATAAATATTCATGTTGGAAATTTACTTGTAAACATGCAAATTGTAAAGCAGCCGCCAATGAAGGATATCCCAGGAGCAGGGCACGCCATGGCACGGGGTGGAAAAGCTGATTGTTCTGTTTTGTTTCGGCAGTTTCAAGTGCAGGTCAAAGTCGGGGCTCCTAAAATGTGGCAATTTCGAGTGAGTCCTTGAAAGCAACAAAGCGAGAGTTCAATTGAACTGTTGGGTTGGAAATACACACAATTTTCGAAGAGTAACAAATACAGAAATGGGCATGAAAAAGAAGTTTTATATATGGGAATTAGGGAAACAAATTAAACATATATTTATTAGGATTCGTAGAGTATTAAATATTAAAACAATGCTGAGATAATAAGCTCAAAATTCAACTAACTACACAGAAACCCAAGCAAATTAAACTAAAATGTATGAAACAATTTGTAAAATTTAATTGCAATTAACGTCGATCATTAAAGGGACAACCAATTAGCAAAATTAAGTTGCCAAATGCTCGTTTCCTCTCTTTTACAAATTATAGTTTTCAGTTTTTCACTGCAATCGATTTTCAAAATATTTGCCACTCGGCAACATTAAAGGAAACCATTAAAGCGCCCGGCCCTATAAAATTCGCCCTCTGGCTTAAATAAAGGCAACATTTATGGGCATATACATATATATGACCATATCTGACTATGTGTGGATGTGGGTATATATATAGATTCTGCTTTATTTATACACAAGCAGAACGTAAACATTAATGTCCGCGTCCGCACTCCCATGGCCAGCCATGCCCTTGGGGGGCGAAAAAGCCAAAAACCCACACAGCAGACTGAAACCGAAACCGGACTCCGGCTCCCAGCTCCTGGTCGTCCTCCTGCTCCTGCTACGTGGGCTATAAACAAGGACACGTACGCAATTAATTGCAGAATTATTACAAATTTCATTACATGCTAAAATATGCAAATTGTTTGACGTTGCCTCCTCGCCTGCAGCAGCAGCAACTCCTGCTCTTCCTCCGCTCCCTCCGCGTTGCAATTAAATGCATTTGCATACATAATAAATAAATAATGCAGATGCAACATTGCGGCATTAACTTTTTGCCGCTGATGTGCGAAAACTGAAAGAGGGCGAGAAATTTTCTTTTAATTATCATTTTAATGTGTTTATGAACATTTAGAATAGTAAGCGAAAATTGCTCCCTAAATTGCCGGGCGGGGGTTGCATTCTCAGGTGGGGGGGCTGTGTGTCGAGGGAGGAGGGAGGAGGGACAGCTGCATTCGCACTGCACTGAAAAGCCATAAAATGGCAACAATTTGCACGCAGCTGTCGCCGACGAGGGGCGTTCGAGTGGTTCGAATCGAGTCGGCGACTGGGTTTTAGCTCGTCTCCCCCCGACTGCTCGCTGCACTGAAAGAAAGTTCGATGAATATTATTTTTATCAAAGTAAAAAAATAAATAAGACAAAATAAATAGTTTTATGCAAAATTAACTTCTTATTTAATCCCTACAAAGCTAGAAAACAAGTGCGGCAGTTGGTTTGTAGACTTTGTTTGGTTCCTCTCACCTAAGAAAGTCTCTGAATTCAAACTTGGGAATTTTTAGTGCTTAATTCACAACAATACTACAAAATTATACAAATAAATTGAGATTGGTTGATACTTTACGAGTAAAAAACAACACTGGGCCTTTTTCAGGCATCTTTATATATGTAAAAATATTCCTACATCCACATAACAATTTATTTTTTCATAATTTTTTCTCTCAGTGCTTTGTAGCTCACTCTGCTGCAAATTGTTTGCAGCCTGTCTACATAAATGTTGCATGTCTACAAAATATTTGGGTTAAAAACATTTGCACAGAGCCGGAAAAAAGAATATATTTTTATTTGCATGATTTCACAGGAGACAAGAAGGTAGAAGGAGGGGCAGGTGGATGTGGTTCTGGATGTGGATATGGAAGGAGTACCAGTGGAAATTGAAGTGCTTGGGTAGTAGACAGCCACCGCATCAAGCTCGGGATATGTGGGTTATGGAGTGCTGGGACTTGGAGTTGTACTTGGTCATGCACAAGAAGATCGATTGGGAGATGTTGGACTTGGTTACATGCGAGTAGCAGGATCTGGAGAGGTTCGACTTAGAGCTGTTTCTGGTCACATCTGAGTAGATGGATCTGGTGACATTGGACAGAGAGTTGGGCCGCGTCACATCTGCTGAGTATATGGATCTGGACACATTGGGCTGGGAATTGGTTTTGGCCATATCAGGGTCCATCAATTTCTCTCGAGGATTGCGGCCAGAAAAGGAGGGAATTTCATTAAACTTGATTGAGAGCCCTTGGCCTTGGGTGGAATTGACCAACTGCTCTTCCGATTCCGCTTCATTGACCCACTGAGGTCGTCGGGTGCGCTTCTTATGCTCGGCGGTTCCCTGCTCTGCAAATCCATGCACCCGTAACCTCTGAGGGGGCGGCAGCACCTCCAAAACTTTGGACGTACTCCTGCTGGTCATATTCTTCAACGACAATCTACTTAACACAGAGGGACGTGACTCCGTTTGCACTGCTTCAGGCGGTGGTGGTGATGATGAAGGACGCGCACGGAGCACGGAGGCGCAATCGGGGCCGCCACGTTTGCTTCCCGGGCAGGAGATCCCCGATTGGTACACCGCTTCCTCCGCGTCGTCCAGGCGCCCGAACTCACAGTACAGCTCGTCCAGCTTCTGCTGCAGACAATTGCGCATGTTGTTCTGCCGGCAGAGTAGGTCCTCCAGCTCCAGGATGCGCAGCGCCTGGGTCTTGATCACCTTGCCCAGTTCCCGGCGCACCTGCTGCTCGCACTCGCAGCCGCAAGGCGGCTGGGTAAAGTACTCCGGGTACTCGCACTTGGGGCAGCATTCCGGCTTGCAGCAAGGTTCGGGGGGAGCCGAGAGGCCGGAAGACTTCTTGCACTCATCGCACTTGCAGGGACACACGTCCGTCTCGTGCTGCCCGCGGCCCAGGAGGAGGACATCCGTGCAGCCGGGCAGGCAGCAGTCGCGGCGTCTCCTGTGAATATTGAAATTTACATAATTGCCTAAACCTAGGATAAGCCTTAATTTAAGTTAACAGAGATTTGAAAAGCGACTAAAAATACCAGTTTCTGCATGCATCGCAGTCTGAATTGGCTCTTATGGAAATTCAGTTACGCATTTATAAATATAGCAGGCAAAAAACTAGTTTGATCGGGGTATTGGCAGAGGAAAACCCGTTTTCAGAACTTATCGGACACGAAATACCTAATCTTAGACAAAAGACTCCGAAATGTGTTACAAAAACTTTAAAGTCAGTCTTAATTCCGATTTTTGAGAGCCTTATTCAGATATTTAAAACTTCAATTTCAAAACTAGCTTAGCTAGACTAAATCATAGGTCTCGCACCTGGCATTGGGATCATCCTCATCCTCTTTCTCCTCTCCCATCAGCTCCTCTTGGAGTCGCGTCAGCTCGTCATCCTCCTGCGTGGACGCGCGCAGCAGGGTTACCTCTGTGCCATCAATATCCGGAAACTTGCCGCCGGTATCCTGGAAGCCCGACTCCAGCACAAAGATCTCCGTGTCCGAGCCCTTCGAGATGATCCTTTTAGTTGGTATACTTTTGGAGTCTCCTATCTCCGTGGGTTGGAAGTCGACGCTGGAAGAACCCTCGCCCTCGGCGCAGTAGGTGGGCAGCGAGGATCCGTTGAGGAGCAGGACACTAACCGAGGGTTTTTC
>VNJV01001632.1:0-13102 GCA_008042635.1 Drosophila nikananu
GGAATCAGAACAAAAGATTTTGGGTAAAAAGTTAAGGAACAATTACGATCGCCCCATGCCCAGAGATTGTTGATCAGTGTTGATTCCCTACCTTAATTGTTACACAATGATCGGGCTGAAACTCTCCGCACCGCGGGTTCTCTGGCTGGTTACCCACCAATTATAAAGGCCGATTAGATAACCAGAAAGAGGAACCAAGGTACAACTCCTATGCTATCCTACCCTGCTCCCCTGGGCTTCCTGCATCCCATGGAGTTGCCCATCATCATGTTTTATTGTTTGCCAGCGACTCCAACTCCGGCTTCAGGTTCCTCTACCAGATCCCAGCTTTGGCTCCAATGTGGCACTGTTTTTGGACAACGAGAAAATACAACCAAAAATGTTCAACTCATTCGATGCCATTTAGAGCAACAATAGAGAGCACAAGCCCGGTAAAATGTAAACAGAAACACCGGCTTACGTATCGATACGAAAATGAGCAATAACCAGGCTGAAGGCACAAAAAAAAAGGAGAATTACAAATAAAAAGAAAAACACTGAAAAGCAGAAATTATACGAGGGATAGAGGCTCGAGAGCGACCTTCTCCTCGGATAAAACAACAAGCATACCCAAATATGCGATCATTACTCATGCGCGATTTCACAATAAATCAACGAGACGTGTTCACAATAATTTTATTCAACTTATTTTCTTGTCGGCTGCTCTTGGCCAGAGCTCTTTCTGGGTCCCCGGGTTCTCCAGTTCTCCCAGCCGCCGTCCAAGTTCCAGTCCAGTCCTCCTCCAAGCCTCCTCCGGGCTCCCTGTGTGTCGATTGTTATTATCTGTATGGGTTTTTGGATTGGGATTGGGCTTGGGTTTCGGTTTGGGTACGGGGGCCCGGTTACTGGCCACCAAAAGGAGCGCGCAGGCTTTTATGTTGTTGTCGGCAACAATGAAACCGTTTTTCGTTACGAGCACTGCCAATGTGTTTGCTAAATATGCAAAGCACAAGAACTCGCCGGGGCAGCCAACCTGGTGGCAGTTGCAAGTCCCTGTTGCCAGTCGCTATTATGGCACTTGCAAAAAAGAAAACTATGATTATGAAACCGAATTATCCTTAAATTATCCAGAAAAGTGGTAAATAAATTCTGACTAAGGCAGAGAGTTTAAAAGCTGAGTGGCCACTTTGTTTCTTAAAGATTCTCTCACCAAAACTCCTTAAATAAAATGTATAAAGTGTTCTATGTTTAACCTGAAAGTCATACCTACTTTTCTGTTTGTTTTTTATTTTTTTAAATATTTTTTTTCAGTGCCTTGATGCCTAGCACTGGCGTTGGCGTCGACTTCGTGATGTGACGCTTCCCACTCCGCGGCCAAAATAGGCTCCTTCGCATCGAGCGCCGCGGTCTTCGAGGAGGGGAAAGAAGTGCCAAGGAGTGCAACTATTTTCGTGTCGCGGATCGTGATGAAGTTAGGTGCATAAGCCACGCAATCCCACCAAGCACTGAGCACTGCATCCTGTGAGGCTTGGGAGCCACCGATCATTTGCAAATTGTCTGCAGACAGGAGAGGGGAAGCCACACGATTTAATTGTTACGCACATTGACAGCACATTCAAAGGGGCTTTGGGGCTGGGTTCGGCATCGGGGGTTTCATTGTCTGGCCCTGGGTTATGAGACCATTGAAAATGCCACCGAATGCAAAAATGGTAAGCTCAATGGACCAGCCAACTTGTTGGTTACTCAGAATTGCCCTTTTGGCGGCGAACTTCGCTTGGGTTGATCACCAAGTATGGGTTTTGGGGAAAAAGGATGGGAGACTCTCAACAAGCTGGGAGTATTCCAAGGATTTTGGTAGAAGGCAGTCTTTATTACAGAAAAGGGTTTGTTCAGGATTCTTAAAAGAGAAAGATGATGGTTCTAATTCTAATTCTAACATTTCCTCAAACTATAAGTAAGATATCTGGAATACTCCTTATATAAACTCTCAAAAAATCCTTAAAAGATTACTGATTAAACCCTCAACAACTGCCAGATATCTTTCCTTAAAGATCACAAAACTCGATGCCATCAGTCGCGTGGCAAAATACCCGATCAAGAGCAATTGTTCACCACTCGACACACAAATGCCGAGATAGGCGATCGCCTTAAAAGCATATGGCAGAGAGATCGGAACAAAGTGATCTTTAAATGAAATGATCTTGACTCGGATCACAGCACAGCCAAAGTGTTAACAAATGAAGATCGCTGGCAATGATCGAGTGCGACAACAAAGTGACAATAAGCAAGTGTTTGGCATTGAAGATAATTGAGAGATGATCAATCAAACGAAAAGGACAGATGAAATAAGAGGGGTAATGCTTTAGATATATTTGTAGGTACATTTTAAATACATTTGACATATAATTCAATTCATTACCCCCTGATTTCCTCTACACACCGCATCGGAAAAACACCGCTGAAAAATCTGAATAATCCGAGAGCAATGCCAACTATGCGGCACTTGTGTATAGGGCATGAAAGCTTCGTCGTGTCGCATGCTTTGCATTTCGAACATGTTTTATAAATAACGCTTCCCAGAGCTCAAACTCGAAACTCAAACTCAAACTACTCATACTGCCGGGGTGCAGAGAGTGAAGAGAAAAAAGGAGAAAAATAAGAATAAAGTGCGATCTGCTCGTAGTGCGGCTCAAGAACATGGATTTCGTTTTAAAAATCGTGTCTTGTTGGCTGCTTCGCTTTTGCCACAAAACAAAAGGGTAGCAAAAATATGCAGCAGCTCGTGAGGAGCCCAGGGAGGAGAAGGATTGCACCTCCTAGCAAAAGCCACAGCATCAGGCTCAGAACGCAGATCAACTTTTTGGCGTCTTTCACTGGGAACAAGGAACCCCCCGTTTCCTCTTCCTCCTTGGCCTAGGCCTTGGTTTTTGCCTCTTGGTTCTTGCTTCTTGCTTCTTGGCTAATATGCATGCAATCAGCCATGGCAGGCAGTCAACGACGTCGACCACGAAAATATGTTCAACTTGTAAACGTTTGCCACGCAAAAACCAATAGATCAGGAGTCGCTGGCTGTTCCCGTTCCTCCCTAAAAAATGTGAAGGAATTTGGAAGAGAAACTAGCGACTAGAGGGTACTGATTAATGGGTCTTAAGATTGAATATTACTCATATTTAAGTGTTATTGATAGCTAACATAAAGCATAATACTATATCTGTATACATTTTAACCTACAAGAAGTGGTCCCTCCTCAAGTCCCTTTATCAAGAAGAACTCTTTTTCTTTATAAATTCCCTTGTTTTTATTTTATTTATAATATTGCTTTCCTTAATAAAAATAATCCGAACTTAATCCCTTTTCTTCTACAAACCACACACATTCTGGGTTTTCAGAGCGCCAGGTTTTCCGATCTTAATACCATATTTTATGGTCCTCGCTCTGAGGACACGTATTTCATTCCCATTGATCCTGGGAAACACTTGACTCCGAACCCTCCAAATCTATAGGTTTAAGTATGCTATATACCCCTGGATACCCTTGGGAAACTATGCCGTCGACTAATATCCCATCCATGGCCAATCGGAGTGCCCATTCCCGTTTTTTAGGCTTCTTGCTGGAGGATGACACATATTTTGCTTAACGAATGTCACACAGCATCGATGGCGATGACTCTTCCTGGTGTTTGGGGCACGTACAGCGTTGATGTTGCTGCTGTTTCTGCTAGATGTTGCTGCTGCTGCTGCTGCTGAGAGGCCTCAACTGCTACTGTCAAAGTCACGTTTTAATGTAACGCTGCCAGAGTGCCTGCCTAGCTGCCTGCCTAGCTGCCTGGCTGGCTTCGCCGAGGCTCTGAAATATTGAGATTGAGTTACGAGCAGCCAACAACTTTTGTCAACACGCGAAGCTGCATAAATGCCGCTTAAATGGCATAAAATATGCATATGCAGCGGCCAGTTGCCAGTTGCCAGTTGCCAGTTAGCCAAGTTACCCAAGTTAGCCAAGTTAGTTACTTGGCCAGTTATCGCCACCACGCTCAACATATTTCAAAGTTACACGACCGGTGGAAAAAGTTAAAAGGGGTGAGGTACACCGACCGACTCCTCTACCTGACACGCCCTTAGTTAGTTAGTCGTCGTCGTCGTCGTCGTCGTCGAGTGTCTGTCCATCTGCAGACGGAAAGGCCGAGGGACCGACGACAGCAGCTATGTGCCCGGTTTCCTGCAGTCACTCCGCCGGATCCCCGAGGAAATTCTTTGTAATTTGCGTTTTTCACACCCATTTGATGTAGCAGCAGGTCTTAATCTTAATCCCTGCCACCAAAACAGCTAACTGCCTTATAATACCGGCGGACCGCGAACGGTGACCATCATAAATCGATGGTGTTGGCATGATACTTGAGGGCAAGGGTATG
This sequence comes from Drosophila nikananu, assembly GCA_008042635.1. Taxonomy (NCBI): domain Eukaryota; kingdom Metazoa; phylum Arthropoda; class Insecta; order Diptera; family Drosophilidae; genus Drosophila; species Drosophila nikananu. The sequence goes on from VNJV01001632.1 coordinate 4,388, forward strand.
GCTACTTCATACAGAGAAATAAATATTAAGTTTTAAAATTAAAAAAGGGTACCTATATTTTTCATCAACCTGAAGTCTATGCAAAAATGTGACTATATATTAAATTTGATTATATATCAAGAGGAACATTTCGATACTAAATATCGGAGATTTTATCGCTTTCAAAATCATATCGAAAATATCTTATATGTTGATATATATTAATTAATATATTTTTTACCAAATTATCAAATGTATGCCAAAAGGTTATGGAACAGTCTTGAAAAGAATTCTATGTTGTATCAAAATACTGAATTTAATGGTTTTCAACATAAAAATATCGAATTTATCTATTTATCGAAAAATATTCGAAGTGGCCGAATTTTATTTTATATTTTACTATTAATATTTAAATCTTCTTTATGTTTATTTTTTTTAATACATTTTTTTTAATGACAACTTATTTATATTTATTTTTAACAATGATAGTTTACTTAAAGAGATATATCAAATAAAATATAGATTTCTTTCATATGTATCGCAACGTTAAAATATTTATTTATATACCTGCATTTATATTACATATTGTTACTGTATCAATATATATATGTTCTTAATAATAATATAATGTGTTATTCTTTCAGAGACTAAAAATATATATATTAATAGAACAAAATGTATATAATAAAGTTAATTTGTATAAATTTATTTCCGTGTATCCTTCCCCCTCTGGGCCACTGGGAAAAACTGTCATGTTTTTCTTTCTCCCTGAACTCTGAGGGCGAGGCACTGCCCTGAGTGAAATACCATCAGATAGGCATATCCAGCGGAGTAATTATAAGTGGGAGAGAATCACGAGATTGATACATATGTCCATCCATCCACCGCGGACACAAAGGAAAAGAAATGCTGGCACAAGTGGGAGGGTAATGAGGAAGTTAATTGTTCTTGACTTTCGGAATATGTTAAGATTCAGATTAGGAGGAATATGCAATAATTTCCAATAGAACATTTCCACCATTCTAACAATAAGTTAAATGCCATTCCATTATTATTAATTAAGCTATTACTAATGACTACATGAGGGATTTAGCTCAACAATTAAATTAATTATATGCCTGCAAGTGAATTTATTAACATACCAACTTAAAAGTCTAGAAAAACGTTAATTTTCCTAACCAAAAATAACTTTTTTTTCTTGAACAATTTATTTTTTCTACTGCCCCGAGATATATAGACATATTTCTCGCTTTGACTCCAATCTCCAATCGCCTTGGACCAATTAAGATTGCCAGGATTAGCCGAGATTACATTTGCATTATCGGAGCCCAGCTTATTTATGGCACTGATAAACCTTTAGCCTACTCATATTTTCAGTTACCAACTGGGGCTTGGAGCTGTGATTGTGATTCCCCCAGATAATTCTCATACCTGCCGCAGTGCCATCAATTGCTTTGTCAAACCTTGAAGCCTTCGGAGCCAAAGGCAAATCGAAGGAGAAAAGGCAAATCAACTTTTCAGCACAAAGGCAAGGAGGTTCGGGCAGGCCCGGTTATCAAAGTAATTGCCAATTGCTGATGGTGCTGGCCACGGCCGGCACTATATGAGGTACAAGTTTATGCCTCGGATCGGATCTGGATGCCATACCCTTGCTTCCATGCGAGATTCCACCTTATAGCCAGCCATATAGCCCGCAGCCTGATAAAACTCAATACTTTTGTGTGTTTATGGCCAATCAGAAATCATGCCCATGCCCACCTCTGCCGTCTATAGTATACCCTTTATACTATATGCATAAAACTCTTTTGGTTTCCTTTTTTACACATTTTTTTTTTTTTCCTTGAAAACGAGTGTCATTTTTAGCCAATTTCGCTGCAGTTGCGTGGCATGAAAACTCAATGGACTGGACACGAGTCGAGGAGGACCCTCTCCATGGGCCAACTTGCCACACCGGCAATAACAACAACAACAACAACAACAAGTACCCAGCATTGGCCACTGCAACTGCAACTACAACAAAGAGCTGAGGAAGCAGAAAAAAAGTGCGAACGCGTTAACTACATGGCGTCGCCAATCTTAGCTGGAAAACGTACGACAAGACAAGACAAGCCAATTGCTGGCCCCACTCGCGGATCGCTAAGGGAAGGGGGATCGAGGGGGAGATGCACTAGAAAAAAAATTGGGTTTAGTTTACATTATTTTCTGGAGTAATAATCTCTAGTAAGAACTTTTAGAAGCTTATAACTTATAGTTTTAATATTATAATAAAAGTTGTAGCAATCAGGGTTCTAAATATAAGAACTATAATACGCTTGGTTATAAGACTGAATCTTTAACTACAAAGAACAAATATTTTAAGCAAGTAAATTTAAAAAATAAAGTTTAAAGGAGCTGTAAAAAAGTGCTATAAATATATTATTAAAGTTGCTGATTTTATACCAAATTTATATGGGAACACAAGCTCAATTCATACATTTGAGAATTTTAGACACTTACAATACAAATTTAGGACTAAATAGCAGCAATAGTATCAGTAGTCTCCTTATATAATATTTATTATTTAATGTCTATTAATTAAACAATATTTTTATATCACGGAAAACCTTAGAAGAACTGCCAAAAATATTATAAATATATTATTCAAAGCACCTAATTTTATCTTGTATTTAAAGCGTAAGTATACACTCTTAAATCATATTTAACAGTATTATAGAAAATAAAGGTAGTAAAAACCCTTAAATATGGTATTATGAGTCTATTTATATTTAATATTGATTTTCTATAATCAAAAGAAATATTATATATACCAAAACTTTAAAAAAACCATAAGTAGCACTGTCCAAAAATACCATAAATATATTTTAAAAGCTCCTTATCTTACCCCAAATGTGTATCATAGCTTCTTAAATCCAAATCTGTTTTTCCAGTTATTTAAACTAATTTTTCTTTGAGTGTACAAGCTGAGCGCTGGAAGCGCAGTGAAGCGAACCGCGCCAAGCTGAGCTGGGAATGCTAACTGGAGAACTGGAGCTAAGCCAGGCCAGGGATCTGGGATGAGGGTGCCGGCGGAGGAGCTGCAGGAGCGGAGTGGAGGAGCGGCTGCACAGTAGCGCCCGCGGCCCAATAAGTGTGTGAAATAAACAATGTGCACACGTCGTCCCCGCCGCCCAACGTCCCTGACACCCTGTTCTTGTGCCCTGTCCCCCTTTGTAACCCCGACACCATGTGTTGGCTTGTATGTACATTTTTGTGCTCGACGACACAACAACAACAACAAAAAAATCAAGGAAAAATAAATAAATAAATTGCAACATTGGCAGCATATTTTTACACTTCTCCAAAAAGCCCACGGTCCTGGGTCCAAGTCCAATTCCAAGTCCAAGTCCAAGGATAGCCCAAGGATGGATGGAGGCTGACGATGACGATGACGAAGGAGAACGCAAAGCAACGCACTTTTAATAAGCAATGCCAAATGGGTTAAATGGGGTATAATTAGACGGACAGCGAGTTGGTAACAACATTGGCCCAGAGGGAATGAAATGAGCTCTGAGGAGCAAAAAATATAATGCACACTGATACTTATAATCTGATGTGTGTGTCTTGACACTGAAGGGGTTAAAAAGGAGATTGGATAATTGTATTTTATTATGTATTCCATTACATTATATTATTATGTTTTTATTTTATATATACGAGTGCTTTCAGGGTGCCTCTATTTATATATTTAATGAATAATAAATCAATATCAATTTAAATAGAGATCATATTTTTCTAAAGTATCAAACAACTTAAGGAAGTTATGGGTTATTGTGGAAACCCAAAAATAGTTAAGAAAACTATTTAATAAATTTATTACGAACTCTTAAAAGTTCCGTCAAATAAATGGTAATATAATCATCATATGATCTTTAAAAAATAATGTTTAAAGTGCTAAAATATTTATAAAATCTAGTATAAGATCGGCTCAAACCTCTCTTGGAAAATTTGCATTAAAAATCCTTAATAAAAATATTATTTAAGCATAAACTTCCTTAGTTATATCATATTTTCTCTCCTTTTAATTGAAATGCATATCGTTGAGATCATAGACTTAGGGTAGTTGCAACTTCGATCCCTTGCCCCGCCTTGGGTTATTTTTGCACATCGTTTATGCGGCCCCCAGCATACCTAGGTGGCAGCATACTCCCCGATTTCCTGCCCCCGAGCCTTCACCACCAGCTTCAGCCTCAGCTCCAACTCCATACCCATTCCCATTCCCATTCCCATCCTTCTACCCATTCCCATCTCCATCTCGGATCGGCGACTCTGTCAGCGCTCCACTTGTGGCGTCTGGAGTGAGGGAAGGATCCGAGGCTGGAGGCTCGCAGTCCGCAGTCTCTGCCCTTCGGTTGATATTTATTTTTTGCTGTTTGGGCTGATTAAAACTGAGAAATCCAATTTATTTCAAAATTTATTGTGTCTCACACGCGCTGGGACGTTCAGGAATTGAAAAATATCAATAAAGGCATATGAATTGTTACCCAATAATAAATCAAGTCCGCCAGTCCCCCAGCAAGACAAACAAATATTCCTTTTATTGTTTATATATATGGTATATACAAAAAAAATAAACGGACTGAAAAAGGAAGCCTCCTCACCTCTCTGTGGCATTTTTCGCACCGAGCCCCAATGCAAAAGTATTTCAATGTGAAAATCACCGAAAAAGCGGCAGAAAAAGGGCGAAAAAGGCGAAAAAACGAAAAGAAAATAAAAGAAAACGTGAGCAGGCTCCCCAGGTTATGCGGCCCGTGATCATCATTTCATTTCAATTCGCTGTCCCAACTGGAAGACGGCAATTTTCTAAGAAAGACGAAGCGCATACCAAGGAGCCAAACGATTCGAGATTGGCTCCAACTTGGTGTTTCAGAAATATGTGCAAACAATTACGTGCTTCAGAGAACGAGAACGAGGAGACGGAGGATCTTCCCTCCCGGATCCATCCGTCTGTCCGTCTGCCGTCCGTCTGTGTGTATTTTTTCTCTGATTTTCGTCAATTAGAATGAGCGCTGAGCAGAGCGCGCTCCTTAAAGGAAGCTGTGAATGTGCGAAGATTTCTTTTGTACAAGTATATTCCTGGCCCGACTTGGCCCCAGCCTGGGCTTCTTTCGTACCTTCTTTTTTTGGGAAGCCCTGGAACCATCAACGGCAGCTAAAATTAATATACCCGCGATAACTCAACATCAACATCATGCCGGGGCCATGGAGATGCTGATGTGCACTGAAAGCGAAGACTTACTTTTTAAAATAAGATACAAAAAAAGATATACATTTTATATAAGAATAAATAAAGATAATAAATATTTGATTTAAAAAAAATTAATTAAAAACGAATTTTTTTGTAATTTTTATGACTTAGGGTACCCCAGAAACAGACAGCTTCCTCATTACATATCACACCCTGCAACGACCATAAATTAATTTTGATATAATAACTTTTGTGGCCTCCTTCGAATTAATTTTTAACCAATCAATAAAAAATACCACATTAAATTCCCACACTATAAATAAATTATAAATATTATTTATAACTTCTACTTACTGGTTTTGATTAAAATAAAATTATTAAAAATAACATAGATATTTTTAAATAAAGATTTTAAGACGAAGGGATAGACAAAAAGTTGTCTTGAGCTTTCTAAAGACTTATTTAGTAGATCTGACCCTAAATTCATTTGTAGATTATATTAATTACATTATTATAAATATTATAATATTAATCACATTAATATTAATTTTATTAAATTTTTCAAAGTGTCGGCATCCTCTCTATCCCCTCCCCCAGCCTTAACCCCTTCGTGGGCTTCGCTTTGCAAATTTCTGCCCCACGTTCCAACATCCTGTTTCGTGCCGTTCATCTTGTCTCTCCAATTGTCGGGACCCCCGTCTCTTTGTTGCCTTAGCTTTTGCCTTTATTATTGTTGTTGTTGTTGTTGTTATTATTATTGTTGCTGTTGTTGTTGTTGTTGCTGGCAGCTAGTTAAGCAGTTTCGCGTAAACGTTTTTCCAATATGAGCTCGCCAGCTCTCGGCAAAGGCCTTGCTGGCCGGCCTGTGTGTTTAGGCTGTCTGCAGGGTTGTTATTTTAAAATTAGCACTTTGATTTAAGTTGTCTACACTTCTAGTTGGCCAAAAGCCTCCAGTCTCGGGTCTCAGCTGCATTTGGGAAAAAAGGTGTTGAACAGCTGAGTGAAGGGTGGAGGAGGCATGCAGGGGTGCCTGCAACTGCAACTTGATTGCCGCCACAAAAGGTTGAAGGTTAGGGCAAGATAAACTGTTGTTGATGGTGCCCAGAAAGCCATTATCCACATATCATCGCGCCGGATGATTTCAGATGTGTTTTGCAATGAGTTGCGGGGGATCGCCGCATCGCCACATCCCAATGATTATGCTGATGATGAAGGCTTCGCCACGGACAGTTCCTGGGAGTACAAATGCCACGGGATGATGATGGTTGATGGTTGAGTTGAGTTGAGTTGAGTTGAATGATTTCGGTTGTGGCATTCGTTTCCTGGTTACCGATTTTATTAGTCATGGCATTTTCCCCATTTCATTTCCCAGGCCCGCGGAAATGCTTCATTTATTTTATGGCTTTTTACTAACAAGATTCACACCTGTTTTGAAAAGTTGTTAAATTAATTGTATACAAGGAAAAAATAAAAAATATATATAAGCAGATTTAGAAAGTATCCATGCTTAGTAAGCTGTGATGTCTCATTTCTGGGAATGAAGTTCCTTATGTCTGCTCAAATCACATCCAGGCAATTCCTTGAACCAGAGTCATTTCTAGAGTCACTTACTAAGCATTTGGTTATTAGCTTTCAGCCGTTTTCTCCATTATCAGACCAACTTCCTATGCGTTGTACGCACATTGTCGATGTCCGCTATATTCCATTGAGTTGATTAACCCGCCAGGCATGTCTCCCCCGGGGTCGGGTGCTGGCGGGGATTGGGCCAGGTGAGAAAGAGCACGTCGCTGCGTTCCGAGGCGCCGGCGAGCAGCGCTGAAAGAACCGCATCTGCCGCAATTATGTCGCTGAGGTTGGGTTCTGGCCACAGAGAGCGTCACGTCGCCAGTTCTAGGCCTCGAGTTTTCAGATTGGACTTGGTGATCAAGATCGAAATGGAGATGGAGATGGAAATGGAGATCGAGATGGAGATCTGGTCGCAGTTGCTAATCAACTCGTTTATCGGACCCAGACGCGCCAGCGTAATCAATCATTGGGCCCAGATACAAGCGTGTGGAGCGGGCTTATCTGATCCGTAGTTGGGAGTCTCTCGGCGGGCACGTAAATCGCTTCCGGCGAACTCCACTCTGCATCTGGCCTCTTATCACGCGCCTAATTAAAATCATCTTAAACAAGCAGTCGCACTCTGTAGAGTTGGAAAATGTTTAAAGAACGGAATTTTCCTAATTATGGAATTTGAATCCTCATAAAATTTTATTACAATTTTTTTACTTACCTTTTTAAAGGGGTTACATCGTCAAAATTGTTGAAAATTGGGCAAATATTATAAATCGAGTTTTGAATGCAGAAAAGTTCTTCTATTAAAACCAAGAAGAAAAAACCAAACCAGACAATATTTATATTTATATATATGTATACTATTTGTATATATTTATTCAAATTTATTTTAATTTCTATATAATAAAAATTACTTTTTATAAGATTATAATTCAACTAATACCAATTCTTTTAATTCAGAAATATATTATTTATAAATATTATTATTAAAAATTAAATTAAAATATTTTAGCAATACATTTTCGCCTGTGAATTATAAGTGTTTACAAATTATTTTTAGCTATGATGTATAAAAATATCAAAATTAAAATCTTATCTAAATCTCACTTGCGTTATAAAATAGAACAGTTTACTTACAGCTTTCTAAATGCAGATAAGATGAGCTTTTAATACTCTTACGGGGAATGATAACTTTGGCAAGAAGCTTGTCACATTGTAAAGAAAAAAAAGCAAAGTAAAGATAATAAATAAAAAAAAAATAAATTAATTATATTCTCCCATTTTTTTTAAATTCAACCAAAAATAATCACACGATTTTGTGCATAAAAATCAATTCCCACTCTTGCAGAATTATAAAAATAAATTTGTACTACCTCATCAGACAAATCAATCTAGACCAATTTGCTCCTGTTCTTAAATACATAACTAATAAATAATAGAAGAAACCCGAAAAGACTTTATTTTAAATAACTTTCAAAGCATTTTCAGCAGAAATGTACACATGCAAGTGTATACAAACATCGGCTTGCTAAGACAAGAACATATTTCTTGGTAGTAGCCTTAACAAATTGGTTTAGTATTTCTTAGACAACTGCGTCGATTGTCCGCTGTCTGTGCTGTGCATTTTCAGTAAAAATAAATACATCATGGACTCACCCCAAATCTTTACTCTGACCAGCTATTGCTGGCACGAGATATTTAAACAAATCAAATTAAACTGCGAGACAAGCGACAGCCTGAGAGGCAGATATAAGCTGGTCAAGTACTTGGATCTCATCAACTTCGCCATAAGTCTGGAGTGCATAACCAAAGCTTTTAAGCAGTGGAACCCGCAGCTCTACGAGGAACTTGACATCGAAAATACCTTTCTAAATACCTCGCCCCGAATACAAATTGATTTATCGAGTCGTTATGAGGCCGTGCAGAGAATTTCGGAACGCGACAAGAACATATTT
>VNJV01001635.1:0-43297 GCA_008042635.1 Drosophila nikananu
GCTTTGGTTAGACAAACGTAGAAAATATCAAGAAAATTGCTCATCAATTTGGGATTATTTTAAATTGCATTGAGCAATTGCAGAATAAACTACAATTTAGCTTGAAATGATAAGAAACTATAAGAGGCTTGGGTTTTTCTTATATTAATTTTATAGCACTCTCTGGCAGTGTTTTCCATATAGTTTCATAGTAATGTGCATGCAGGAATATTTTATGTAATTATATTTTCTTTAAATAAATTGCATCAGAATTTCTATAAATTCGCCATGTGTAGAATGCTTTTGAAATGTTGTCAACATGATTTTGATTAGCTTGGAATGCTTAGGAATTTATTGAGGTCCAGATAGTGCATAAAACTACTCATCCCTTAGATTAGGCAGCATATTCCATTTATTCATATCATTAAAGTTTTGCTTGTGTGTGGTTTTGGTTTCTTTGTTTGTGTGTGTGGCAGCCGCAATTGCAATTTGATTTAACTAAATTTGCATTTTTGAGTGTGGGAGTGAGTGTGTGTTGTTTGTGGGTTTTGCACTTTCAACTTTTGGTTTTGATGAATGGGAAAACAGTTGATGTCAGTTGCAAGATGGAGAAGAGAAATTACCGAAATTCAGTGAGGGTTTTAGGGTTATATAATTGCCTCGAAATACGCATCAGGAAATTTTTGAATTTTTTTAATTTTATTACGTATACGTATCAATAAAACAGAATAAAAAATAAAAAATCATTTTTGTTTTTAAATTTATTTTAGTTTTATTACTACAATTTTCTTTTTCTGCTGAAAATACAGTATTATTTATGGGCGCAATTATTCAGATAAGAAACTTTATGTAGCATATCTTTCGGGGCAATAAAATATCGATATTACGTATACGTAATTTTTTTAATCTAACTTGATCGAAACTCAGTGTGGTACAACTGTGGTACGAAAACATAAAAATACAATTCTTGAAATTCTTAAAAACTCGTTATATTTCGACTAATTTACAGTTAAAGTTTGTGTTTATATCATACTTTTTCGGGGGCATTTCTTCAAACTTCTCACTCACCTTTCTTCGCTTCAAGTTTTACTTTTGCTTTCGTTCCGTTGTCTCCTCTGCCTCTTTCACGCTCTTGCTCTCTCGCTCTCGCTCTTTGGCTCTCCTTTCTTTCTTGCTTATATTACTTTTTTTCATTGTTTTAGTTGTAGCTGCTATATCGTGGTGGCTCTTGTTGTTTTTGTCATTCCGAAGTCAGCGACACACACACACACGCACACACATAATGGTTGTGGGAGAGGGATGGCGAACGAGCGGGGCGAATTCATTAGGCATGCGGGAATTTTAATTTCACTTGCTCACACGCGCGCACATATGTGGCGACATATTTCTCAAACATTTTCGTTAGTTGTTGTTGCCGTTGCTATTGTTGTTATTGCTGCTGGTGCTGTTGTAGGTGATGCTGCTGTTATTGTGGCTACCGTTGATTTTGCCGTTGTAGTTGGGCATGCCTCTGCCTTTGCCTTTGTTTTTTGCTGTTTTCAATTTGCATGTCGCGCTGACCTTGCCGCCCAAGTGGAAATAACTGTGCCAGCCACACACCGACATACACAAAGCGCGCACACACACACGTCCGTACGAAACACGCTGACAGCTGTCAAAAATTGCGGATGGCGGATGCGTATGCGAATGCGGATTCTACAGATGATGAGAAGGGGGAGTCATACAAATGCCGACGTTGTTCGGCGACCGGCAAGGATGCCAGGATGCCACTAGGAGGAGCAGTAAGAACCAGCAGGCCTTTAAAATCTCCATGCGCTCCCATAAAAAAATGCGAGTTTAATGTTTAGTCGAGTGCGTGAGTGAGACAGACAACTGCTCTGCTCACTCCCATGCCTTCTACTCTCCCGCTCGCACTCCCTCCGCGTATATTTATCTTTTTCCCGTTGCCTTTGTTCTACGCTCTCAGTGCGTATGTTGCTTTGTGTGTGTGATGACAAATTTCTGTCATTGTCTGCGTGCATCAGAAGGAGCAGCAACAAAACACAGAAGAAGAATCGCTAAGGAGAGCTTCCAGTTTCAGAGTTTCCTTTTTTTTATGTTTTTTGGAGATTGGATGCTGGCCCAAGTCCCCGTTGCTGTTGTTGTGTTAATTTGCATAATAAACGTTGATTTTGCAAAGAAACGAATTTCGGCCCTTATAACACGTGGCCAGAAATTCGATGATTTTTTACTTTCTGGCCCCGCTGGAACCAGCTGGCGGCTGACGGTTATAAAAACCGCCCAGCAAATCGCACAGAAACTCACTTAAATGGCACATGCAATTTTCTCCTACATTTGACAGCCAACATTTGGTTTAGTCCCGTTATCCGTTCCGTTATACCGCCGCGTTGTGTTCACAGGACCGCACAAGCTCAGACTGAAGCTCCGACGAGATGAAAGAAGCTGCGTGAAATAACTGAATCTTTTGAACTTGCGCGCGCATTTCAATTTGGACCCACAAAGTCCACAATCCTCAAGGCATAGTTTAAATCCACAAAGCGGCGAAGGTTAAGTCCTTTTTTTTTGTCTGCTCTCTTGGGTTCGTCTACGCTCGGGTACACGCACGAAGCGCTGGCTGAGAGCGGGCGAGATTGAGGCGGCGCAACAATGAAACGAAAGTCTCCAAAGTCTCCAAAATGAACAGACCGTTTTAATAACCCGGCATGTTTCGTAAAACGGTTGCGATTGCATTTCCCTGATAGTGAAAATAAAAACGAAAAGTAAACAATTCAAATACATCCTTATCACATTTTTGCCCTACATGGCGGATGAGCAATTTAATTAAAATGAAGTGTACCCCTTCTGAATTTAACATTTTGAAAATACCCTTCTGTACCCAAATATATTATCAAGATAAAACACAAATAACTCAAAATGTAGAACATTTTTCAATTCTTCTGACAGTTGAGAGCCTCAGATGCCTAAACAGCCAGAGATTAATTAATTAACCAGTAATAAAATAGTGAACGAATAGATTTTCTTCATTAACCTAAAACTTAATTTACCACAAAATTTTATGAGGTTACATTATTAAATATTTCAAAAATGTATAAAAAAAAAAATAAAGTTAAAAAAACGTTTAATATATTAAGTATTTAAAAACATCCCCCACTAAAGGGACCATAAGCTATTTTGCAACTCTGCCACTTCCTTACGGTTAGATGATTACGATGTGGTAAATCTTCGCTATTGGAACCTCTCTTCCCCACCGAAGTTATCCACCTTTATAGTTATTATAGTGAGACTTTTTACCATTGAATTATCGCATTTAAAAGCATAGAATACAATATAATGTTTCTTAGTTTTCAAATAGTTTGATTACGTTTAAGTTCAGCAAAGTTTCCCACCTTTAGCACGGTATCTTCAATTTGTCACGCAGTGGAAAAATGTCTTATTTCTACTTGTTGTTCGGCATTTTTTTAGGGCAAATGATGGGGTCACTTTTTTAACAATTAGCAATATTTGAAACAGATTATTTAGATTAATAGATTAATAGTTGTCCATAAGCTTTGAAACAGTTTTCTTCTGTCTGGATACCGTGCTTTTAAGCTCCAGTATCCAGTTCTTAAATTTGTCACGCAGCGCAAAAATGTTTATTCTTTTGAAGCGTGACACCAAAAATTTTGAAACAGAAGACACTATCATCATTTGATGAATCGTCGTTGATTGATAATTGTACCTAAGCTAGCTCCCAGTACATGTCTAAGGAACTCAGATGATTGGATATGGGCTATATTAGGCAAGGGTGGGAGTTCAAGGAGAAACATGATGGCACCATTGGCAATACCCATGTACACTTTTGGGAAACCCATCGGATCAGGCCTAATAAAGCTGGCAACCCCCCGAAAATCCAATTCAACCGCAAACTCAAACAAAATCCAAGCCAAGTTATGATCAAAAAACCATTGAATGGTTTGCGATTTTAAAGCCATAAATGTGATCCATTTTCTCAACAAATTGTAAGGGGTTACATCGTCTAAATTGTCAAAAATGGGCAAAAATTTAGAAATCTAGTTTTAAATGCACAAAAGTTCTCCTACAAAAACCAATAAGAAAAAACGAAACCAGACTAAAATCGGTTGAGTCTAAGCCAAGTTATGATCAAAAAACCCTTGAAGAAGTTCGCATTTTTAAGCCACAACTTTACCCATTTAAGGAGTTACATCGTCTAAATTGTCAAAAATGGGCAAAAAATTAGAAATCTAGTTTTAAATGCAGAAAAGTTCTCCTACAAAAACTAATAAGAAAAAACGAAACCTGACTGAAATCGGTTGAGTTAAAGGCAAGTTATGATCAAAAAACCATTGAATGGTTTTCGATTTTTAAATTTTTAAATTATTAAATTATTCAATTCAGTATTCGCCTTTTTAACTCATTTAACGCATTATTGTTTATGGCGGGATCCATCTTTTGAATTAAAATTTTTATGCTTTTTCGCTACGCGTTATGGAAATACTAAAACCTCAAATAATCTCCTAACGCCTGCACCGTTCTGGTATTTTCCGGCGTCGGTAAAGCAGTCCTCGTTGACAAAGCAGTTGGGGGGTTTCAACTGCTTTGTCCGAATTACCGACCTCAAAAAATTATTTCCAGCGTATTTTCGATCAAGTCGCTTACTGGTCACACTTAAGACTTCACGTCGTCTAATTACGCCTTTGTTAAATAGTGTGCCCGCCCTATTTTCCTAAAATAATCGTTAACTTGGTCCACTATTTTTAGGCCTTTCGGTTGGATTTTGGTGTGGGCACACTTGCGACCATCTTTGTGAAAAAAAGGAAGTCGGTGAAGAATTGTCCAATTACTTCCGCGGCGAAAAGTTAAAACCCATTAAGATGTCGATGATTTCTGCCCGCCTGGCGTCCTCGGTCGCCCGCAACCTGCCCAAGGCTGCCACTCAGGTATTAACCAACGAATTTACTCGAAAAAATATCACCGAAAAAGTGGGCAAAAAAGGTGTCATACATAACCGAATCGATGGGTGGCAAGTATTTGCGAAATAAAAAGTGCAGCGTGCTCTTAAAGCTATACAAACAGATGGATAACAGCTTTGGTTTGCTCAGCCCACAAGTTATGGCTGATTTTTGTAGTTACTTAGCCAAGAACTTGGTTACGCAATGCGGCGAATTATAAAGCGGCCGCCCGAGATTGGTTGGTTTCCAGGTTACATAATCAGTGAGGGCCGTAATTTGCTACCAAGAATTCTATAGGTTATTGTTAAACAGTGAGCACCATAAGGTGAAAAGCGCGACAAAAACCTTATTATTGTGCTCAGATTACATAATTATGATTTTGGCAGAGCGGCCCATGGGATCAAGTTTGAGGTTATGTCCGGCGGCCAAGCAAGTGGTGGAGGTGGATTGAGTGAAAAGCAGGGTGTTTCCGACAGACAGATACCCTGCCAAATATACTTCTTATATATTTAAGAGCAGGTGGGGGTCAGGTGCGATTCCAAATAGATGCTGCACTTTGATTATCCAATACGTTGTGCCTTACATAATCTAATATTATTACTCCATCTCTTTTTTACAGGCCGCCTGCAAGGCTGCTTATCCCGCCGCCAGCCTCGCTGCCCGCAAATTCCATGTGGCCAGCTCGCAGCGCAGCGCCGAGATCTCCAACATCCTGGAGGAGCGCATCCTGGGCGTTGCCCCCAAGGCTGACCTGGAGGAAACCGGTCGTGTGCTGAGCATCGGTGATGGTATCGCTCGCGTCTATGGCCTGAACAACATCCAGGCCGATGAGATGGTGGAATTCTCCTCCGGACTGAAGGGCATGGCCCTTAACTTGGAGCCCGACAATGTCGGTGTGGTGGTCTTCGGTAACGATAAGCTCATCAAGCAGGGCGATATCGTGAAGCGTACCGGCGCCATTGTGGATGTCCCCGTCGGTGATGAGCTGCTGGGTCGCGTCGTTGATGCCCTGGGTAATGCCATTGACGGCAAGGGCGCCATCAACACCAAGGATCGTTTCCGTGTCGGTATCAAGGCCCCCGGCATCATCCCCCGTGTGTCTGTGCGCGAGCCCATGCAGACCGGTATCAAGGCCGTCGACTCCCTGGTGCCCATCGGCCGTGGTCAGCGTGAGCTGATCATTGGCGATCGTCAGACTGGGTAAGAATCTTTGACCAACCCGTCCGAGGAGGAATGAGCTGGGCGATTAGACCAGGGTAGGATTTCCAACTAACCCACATTTATTTATTTATTTAATCTTTAGTAAGACCGCTCTGGCCATCGACACCATCATCAACCAGAAGCGTTTCAACGAGGCCCAGGATGAGTCGAAGAAGCTGTACTGCATCTACGTCGCTATTGGCCAGAAGCGTTCCACCGTCGCCCAGATTGTGAAGCGTCTGACTGACTCCGGAGCCATGGGTTACTCCGTGATTGTGTCTGCCACCGCCTCCGATGCCGCTCCCCTGCAGTACTTGGCTCCCTACTCCGGCTGTGCCATGGGCGAGTACTTCCGCGACAAGGGCAAGCACGCCCTGATCATCTACGATGATTTGTCCAAGCAGGCCGTGGCCTACCGTCAGATGTCCCTGCTGCTGCGTCGTCCCCCAGGTCGTGAGGCCTACCCCGGTGATGTGTTCTACCTGCATTCGCGTTTGCTTGAGCGTGCCGCCAAGATGTCGCCCGCCATGGGCGGTGGCTCCCTGACCGCTCTGCCCGTGATCGAGACCCAGGCTGGCGATGTGTCCGCCTACATTCCAACCAACGTCATCTCGATTACCGATGGACAGATCTTCTTGGAGACTGAGTTGTTCTACAAGGGTATCCGCCCGGCCATTAACGTCGGTCTGTCCGTGTCCCGTGTGGGCTCTGCTGCTCAGACCAAGGCCATGAAGCAGGTCGCCGGTTCCATGAAGCTGGAGTTGGCCCAGTACCGTGAGGTCGCTGCCTTCGCCCAGTTCGGTTCCGATCTGGATGCCGCCACCCAGCAGCTGCTGAACCGTGGTGTCCGCCTTACTGAGCTGCTCAAGCAGGGACAGTATGTGCCCATGTCCATTGAGGATCAGGTGCGTATGCAGTAGGATAATCTGCACGAATAATTTATCAGTGGCCGTCATTTAAAAAGAAAAGCGAAATATTTTAATATGGATTTGCTACCATTTTCCGAAACACTTCTAATGCCTTGTTCTGTTTGCTCCCAGGTTGCTGTCATCTACTGCGGTGTGCGTGGTCATCTGGACAAGATGGATCCCGCCAAGATCACCAAGTTCGAGAAGGAGTTCTTGCAGCACATCAAGACCTCCGAGCAGGCTCTGCTCGACACCATTGCCAAGGACGGCCAGATCTCCGAGGCGTCCGATGCCAAGCTGAAGGACATCGTCTCCAAGTTCTTGGCTACCTTCCAGGGTTAAGCAGCAATTACATGAAGAAAAATTAGGCAGTCGCGTGCGCAATTAACATCTCCGAGATGGCATGAATACCGCCGCCGTCCCTGCGCTCGTCATAAACAAGAAAAATTTAACAACTTAAAGCTTAAGATAAAACAGAAATTATAAACAAAAACAAGATAAAACTCCTTTGCACATTCATGTTTTCCTGCGTCTCCCGCCGGGAAACCCATCTGATCCGTTGTCCTGCGTCGTCATGCCGCTAAATCTTGGGAGAGAGAGAGCAGGCGTAGGCGCCGAATTGGATGGCGAGTCCTGGTCGGATCCAGTTTCGAATTTCAGCGAAATATCCGTGTGGTTCCTCCTCCTTAAACGATAGATAATCCCCCCGTTGTTCTTCTACACTTACATTGTAATCAATATTTGAAATATTGTAATCGAGAATAGTCGAAATACTGTCTGTGGATGATTGTGAAACGATGATGAATTAAAAACGATACTAAATTATACTCTACACAGACTTACATGTTTCGTCTTTGCTGGGAAGTTGCGCTGTTTTTAATGATTAACTTTAACCGATTTTGTTACAAGAAACATCCACTTATATTGGTTCTATCTAATATTCTGCACTATATAGTATAACCAAAACATGGTTATTTTTATATGGAGATATTTACTAAATGTGGAACAGAATGGGGATTATGCCTTCGTAAACATCTCGTCGAGATTAAGGGCCCAATTATTAGTGTTTCAGCAAACTAGCTTCTTTTTGCAAATATTCGTTTTAAGGAATGCAGTTCCCTATACTTTCTTTCTTTCCTTCCGCAAAGGAATAAGCACCCAGGTACTTACTAAGGACCAGTTGCCGGCAGGAGTTCCCCGAACTAATCTTGGTTCTGGCGCTCAGCTGATCCGCCAGCCGGAGAGCAGATGTCTGCAATCCTCGTTCCTTTGCTTAACCCCTGACCCTTGTGCGAATTAGCCACCCCTCGTTGCTCTACCTGGGCGATTGTCTGTCGTCCCAGAAGCAAGAAGCAGGAGCAGGATAAAGACCCCTGTGATTCAAAGTGCTTTGTGTTGTGCATATTTCGTTAACAGCAATCCAGAAACGAGAGCAAGAAACCCCAAAAATCGGCAAAGGCGGCCCAACAACCCAGACCCAAAAAACAGTAAACCCAAATTATACGGCCTGAACTTTTTATGACGCCCACTGGCAGTCAGCATAAAATGTGCCAAGAGAGACGAGCTCAAAGGGGGGCGCAAAGAAAAATTACTTTCCTTTTTATTACATTTGTTTGACCGTAAAAGTGTCGAAATTATTTGAGATGTACAAAAACAGAAATTAATGAGAGTCATAAAACCGACAAACTTAAATTTCGAACAGGCGCTCAGCAAAGAGAACAAGTGAAACACAAGCAAAAGCAACACGCACGTCCCGACGACGTGATGCCCTGTGGGTAAAATAGTTTCTTTAGCTTATATATTAATTTAAAATACATTTGAGATTATTTTTCAATATATATTTAATTTTATGGTTTATGTATATTTAAACAAATTGTAAACAAAAAAAAGCTTATATATTTTGAATTTATAGATTTTTAACGGTATAGCATTGCGATATGCATTGCCTAGAGTAATTTTGTTAATAGTGACTGGAAAATCAATTATTTATATGGTAGAAGCAGGTATTCTTCTAAGTTTGATAAACCTTTAATTCTATATTTAATGGGTATTAAAAGAGAGAAAGAGACCCACACTCATACACATGAAAGTCAGACAGCGACAGTAGCACACACACAGACACGCGGTTGAACAATTACTGATGGCCGTGGAACAGGGCACAAAAAGAGTAACGAGGAACCAAGCGAAGAGCGGCTGAGGAGTACATAACTGACCTGCGATCGCAAATATGACCTTTCCGGTGTCTATATTACTTATGCCTAGGTATAGCAGTTTGTATGTGTGCTTTGTGTATTCAGGATTGATAAGGCAGAAGGGGAAAAGGAAGCAAGAAACTCTGTCCTTGGCCAGGGGTCTTCGTCTGGTCCTGATTTTTCGGTACGGGGTGTGGAAAATTTCTCACACTCATCAGCTGTCAAATGAACATGAACATACATACCATGTGTTCATACGAAAGAAATAATTTTTAAAAACACGATATTTCCATATAAAATTCACAAAACTTTATTTTCTAAAAATATGGGATCAGAGACAGTTTCGAAAACATCAAAGTTGTTAAAAAACCGCTTCTTATTATTGCTTAATTCTAGGTAAACAATAAACCTATTTTATGATGCATTTTTGTATGAAATGTGCAGGACACACAATATAAATTACAAATAATCTAGTCTCATCGTTATTTTTGGGAGTTATGTGAATATTATTTTGCACAAGTTTTGGATTTATTCTTAGAACGTAGAACGAACAATTTCCCATCAAAATTGAAAACTAAAAATACAAATACGTGTAGTTAGGAATATTAAATATAGTGCTTGGAGAGACAACGCCGATGTGTTCGGCCAGCAAATGAACTCGTTGCCCACTCTCTCTCGGTGTCCACCGCCCCGCCACTCGCTCCCCACTGAGAATTGTCCCAGCGGGAGGAACAGGCGGGCGTCCAGTCTCCGGCTTTCAGTCAGTCTTTCCGGATGGAAGGACTCGCTGTCAATGGCCAGCTCACGAGCCACATGTGCACTAGGGGCAAAGGTGCTGGAGCTAGCCCTTGGCAGCGGGGGAATACTGCATTAAGGGACTCCAGCATATTGCGATGATTTGAGGATTGATTACGAGATGTTGGTGATAATGATTACAACTACGGGTATTTCACAATTGTAACGAACACGAAACGAACAGAATACGGAATACGCTACAAATTTAAAAATGAAAACAAATTAAACTAAACTCAATCTGGTGTGTTGTGGCAGTGTATGGTTGTCAGACTACTTCCGCAGGCTCTGGCCTATGATAGAGTCTAGCAGTGGGCCGTTCAGCTCTGGTCGCAGCGCAATCTTCTGGAACTTGCTACCCTGGTATTTGTTGTAAATGGCCTTCAGTTTGGCTTGGGGTGCATCCCGGGCAAGCTTAGCAATTTGCCTGGTGATGGGTCGCAAATGGGCGGCCGAGTACCGCGAATAGAAAGACAGAGTGGCCGTCCAGTGCCGGTCGTTGAATCCCGTGGCAGCCCGGTAGTTTCCATTGAGCAAGTGCAGCGCCAAGAACAGCGAGGCGGCGGCAATCTGTTAAGGAAACAGTAATATGTTAGATTTTGAAAGAAGTTGGGATGCGTATTTAAAGCACCCACCTCCGAGGGCTTGTAGCTAACAAGATCGTAGTCTACGGCAGCCAACTCGATAAAGTACTTGGCCATGGCATGGTGCTCATCCTCTGCGGCGGCCGCTTTCGAGTAGCGACGCAAGAAGTGGATCGGCAGCGGACGCGACAAGTTGCATTCGATGGCCTTGAAGATCTGCAGCTCCATCTGGCGGATCTGGCGGCCCGTATAGGTGTCATCGGTGATAAAGACAAAATCTCCGATTGCCGGCGGGAACAGCTCCTCGTACTTGGTGGCTATAAAGAGAGCTGTGACACCCACCAACTGCAAATAGGTGCGTTTGGTGTCCTTGACGACCTGCAGGTAGCGATCAATAATGGCCACCGCCAGCTGGAAGGTCTCTGCGGCCAGGTGGAACTGAAGGTGAACCTCGTTGATCCAGTCGATCAACACAGATCGCATTTTCTGCGTCACTTCCTTCTGACCCGCCAAGTAATCCTTGAAGATGGGCTGCTCCACCTCCACCTGGTACAGATAGTCATAGATATCGTTTACATATTCAGAGACCAGAACCAGGTTCTCTTTGTCATTTGCGTCGATATCCTCCACCCCTTCCAATCTCTTGGTCGACAGCGACATAGCTGTGGTGGGCACCGTGGTGGCAGCAGAAGCTTTGGCTGTGCTTGTGACAGCCGATCCCTTGAGGAAGGCCAACACTCCCGATTCCTTCTTAACCTCAGATTCCTTTTTAACAGCAGCAGCCACAGGCTCCCGACGAATCCCAGAAACACCCATCACGGGCTTGGCCAAGGCGGCACGTAACTTGGTCAGCGATTTCTTTGACAGATTGCTATCCTCACGTTTTAAAGTGGGCTCATTTACGTTTTCATTGGAGCTAGCCTTGGCTGTGGGGTTCAAGGGATTAAACAAAATAGGTTATTTATACTCTTATACTATATCCCATGCAAAGATTTGTAGAATCTCTTAATAATATTACTTACCCTTGGCGGGTTCAACAGCAGCTCTCCCCGCAATTGGGTTGCGAACCGAATTTGAACGCAAAACTACGGTGGCCTTTGAAGCAGCTCCATTGGTGCCCAGTGGCTCCTTCTTCCAGTGCGTGTCCACGCGAGCCTTGGCATTCCGCAGGGCATTTGCCAGCTTAATATCCTTAGTTCTAATATAATTAAAATAGTTCTGATGAAACCTAAGTGGAGAAATGACTAGAAGTTAGCTCACTCTTTCTGGGCCGCATCCTTGGCAGCGATGGCGCGGTTCAAGCCACGATTTTGTAGGTCGCCTAAAGCAGGGCGTTTTGTATTCACCTCTTGCGAAGGTGCAGTCAATTTCTTTATTTGCACTTGATTAATATTTTCCGAGGCGTTCTGAGAAAAAAATGGGGAATTTACAAGATGTCTCTACAATTCAAACTAAATAGTTTAACCTAACTACTTCTTTGGTTACATATTTGTTTAATAATTACACTATCCTATTAAGTAAAATGCAATTTATTAAAGATAAATTCCATATTACAAGGCAGTGACATCTCTACATATATATGCATACATAGCACCCACGCCCCCGCCATTTTTTTGAAAAGAACCGCAAGACTCTAATCGTCGTTTCACCTCTTCCTTGATTTACCGCAAAGAAAGTAGAGGACAATAATTAGCGGTGCAAGTACCGCAACTAGAAAATTGCGCCAAAATGTGACTCCAGCAATAACAACAACACATGAGCATGACAAACGGCACTTTTTCACCCCCCTCTTCACACACGCTCTCCTCTCTCACTCACCGCCTGTTTCGTCCTCTCTTTTAATGTCCCTAGCCCACGCTGCAATGGCGTCTTTGAACCCGCTTCTTTTCTAACTCTTCTATGATACTTATCTCGATTCTGACTAAAGTTAATATTAAAGTTTTGGACTCACCTCATCGCCTCGCATTTTCAGAGTTGTGCCCACCATTTTGATTGGTTTTTTTAATTATACAAACACTAGTAACACAAAGGAGCAGACGCTTGATCGCTTTTTTCACTTGTTTTTTGAGCGCGTTTATTATTATATTGCAAAGCGCGTGTTTTTGTTTCGAAATGTCGTAGCTTGTGAACTGAAGCTGAATCGATGTAGCTACTGTTCGATTTTAAAATCAAATATTGCTGAGATTGGAGTGCTTCTACGAAATCTGATCGCACGAAGCGGAGCGAACGAAGCCAAGCTGCAGTTGAATTTGAATGTGATAGATGCTGAAAACATCGATGTCAACATCGAGTGTTTCTTAGGGATGTTTTCCGATGTTTCACTGGCCAGGCCGGAAAAAAGCGAGTTGGCAGCCTTGATTGTGACAACCCCACCCCATTTTCTAACACCATGCACCTAGGTCACCCCTATTACCCCACCATGAGCGGGAAAGGACGAATCGGTACCGGTAAATTCTACCTATTCGTCTATTCCTGTGCACGGTGTTTAAGAATTGGGTGGAAAAATTTACCGATTCGTCCATTCCAGTGCATGGTAGGGTAATAGGGGTGACCTAGGTGTAGCGATATTTTGTTTACCCAAATATAGAAACTGCGATATTTTTATTGTATTTTTTTGCCAAAACGAATGAATTTCAATATATAAAATCCAGTGTATGCCAAAGTCTACAGAAACAATTTATTTGTAAAAAATTTAAAAAATATGCTTCTTCAGTATTCCTTTTAATATATATATTTTTTTGTGTAATGTAAAAACTATAAATAATAACAAGAATAATGCCTTCAAATCAAAAGTTTTCTTAATACTGTGAGTTTATTATTATTTTTGTAATTTTCACATGTATTGCTTAACATTGAGATCAACAAAAAATCGAAAAACCTCGGAGAACATAACGCATCACTGTCGCGCGCCACATTCTAATTCGTCAATAAGTGGCAACGCTGGAGCTGACGACCGAAAGGGGTGGCAACACTGTTAGCTAGCGACCGAAAAGTCTGGCAACGCAGTTTCCGTTAATAAATTTGAAAATGTAATAAACGGTTGAAAATTGCAACTTTTTAAAATGTAAATTCACAAAACTTGTCATATGAACTCTTCTAGCTGATTATATTTTTAGTTAATTACTGCCTCTCAATTTGATTGTATGACTTCAACAGCCACAACTCTGCATAGTGCAGCTTCTCTGATTGTAAAAATTCTCCTTTTAATTAAGACATCGCATAGCGTTGCATCAGGCATTGATTGCCACAATTAAAAACTGATCATTTCAATTGGCTGTCTGTTTGGTTTGTTTGTTTTTGCGCCTCCCTGATTTGCATTCGCTGATTTAAGATTTCCTGCTGCCACAGGCCGCAGAACATCGAAACTGGTAGCGGAAATGCAGCATAATTCTTGCTACCCCTCTGCCTTCCTTTTTTTGCTGATGATCAGTGTCAAGTTTTCGTCTGCTCCATCATTTTCAAGCACTTGACCACAAAACAATCGCCAAGTGTCTGCCTCTTTCCACTTTATCGCCATAGTTTTTGCCAATGTTGTTTTTTTCTTCTGTAAGATCTTTAATTCTTTTTCTTTTCGGCCCTTTGCCCCGTCTTAACGGTTGAGGCATTCTTCTTCTCTTCTTCCGGCGCTCTGGCTCATTAGCATATATTTATGAGTTTGTTTTGCCTGGCGCACAACAACTCCCAGCCGCCGAAAAGCTAAGCCGAGCGAGAACGGAGCGCCTGGCGACGATCGTCGAGTGTGTGCTGTGCTCCAAGTTATTGTATCATGCTCCAAGTTTTCCGTGATTTTCACATTTCATTCGCAAAAGCGCGGTCGTCGCGAGTGGTTGTGTCGCTCTCCCTTTGCGTCGCGCTCTCCTTCGTTCTGGCACATCCTTCGAATAGCCATCGATCGCAGTGACCTCTGGCCAGAATTTAGAGCTTTAAACGCTCGCTTATTTTCGTTGTGATTTATGGATTTGAATGGCGTAGCTAAATATATATAACATTTATTTCGGATATGAACCAGAAGAGCGTTATGCTCCAAAGCCCATGATCTATATGGAAGCCGGGGCCGAGTGTGTGCGCGTATGTGTTGTATGCTGCTTAATTGTTCGCTGGCGTTTAAATAAAAATAAGTGCGTTTAAATGTGCAAAACCAAACACTGGCATTATTATACTACAGTATATATATTGGCGATCAGTGAGCGCAGCGCGCAGTTAATAAAGAGCCTTTTCGAGCACCATTTTAGCCTTATCTCGAGTGCTTAGGATCAACAAGGAAGAACTTAGGCAACAAACTGTGCCCGTAAAACCAAGATAGAGGGAATAATAGTAAACTAGAGTGGAGGAAGAGAAGAGAGGGGAGAATAAAAGCCAAAGTGGCCCAAACAACAAATGACTCGTAATGCAATGCCTGGGCAATTAATTAGTGCATAAACAGTTAATTTAACTGCCGGTGCAACACGCGCGTTCACTTTTCTCACTCTCTATATATACTACGATATAGATATCTCGAGAAATCGGGCTAGGGAGTTGGCCAGCGCTCGCAAAATGTAACTGCACACACACAAGAAGCCACAAATTATGACGCAAAATACCGAATTCGGTATAGCAAGCCCCGAGGAATAAAAATATTTGCAATTTATGCAACATTCGTCGCATCGCCTGGCTGTTGCAGCAACAAAAAGAGCCATTAGCTTCGAGCATTACAACAATAAAGTCAGACAAATCACAGAAAATAGCAGTATTGTCACCGTCAACGCATCGTTATGAGTGCCGCCGCCTCAGCAATTGGGTCTAATCGGCATCGTCGTTTGGCTTTAATTGTTTTGACCACCTTGTGGCTGCTAATCGATGTGGACGCCTCCGCTGCTGCCACTGGGCCAAGATCCGTCAACATCGAGCTGCGACGCAAGAGGAGCTTACATTACAATGGCATTGAGGTGAGTCCCGATATCAATCAAAACTTGAACAAGGCTATATGGCTTTGTAATTTTAATTGCCAATTGCAGCTGGGGTTTTGATTTTATGGGTAACGAGATATCCAACTTGTTAAAATATTTATGTTTACCAAAAAGTGCTTATTAATATCGAAAGAATAATTTTTTAAATGCTTTCTTATTTAAATTTACCCTCTTCTCAGCTAGAAACTATTTCTTTGTAAGTTATTTCTTTATTTTCTTTAGATTTATTTCTGTATAATAGACTGAAAATGAAATCTTACACGAATAGCTATTTATAATATTCTTAATAAATAATATTTATAATATTCTTAACGCATTTTTTCTATAAAGGAAATGTCTCATAAGGCATTTTTTAAGCACTTAGTGCCACGGAGGTGACTTCCATTATCAATCAATAGTTGTTCTTGGCCTCATTGTCGCGCGATATGTGATATATCTTTGTAAACTTACACTCAAACATAAGATTGAAAAACACATACAATTATCAAAACTAACAAAAATTTTAGAATTTCAAAATCTTTGTAACCTTTTCTTACAACTTAAATTAATAGACTATTCAATTTAGAAACAATTTTTTTTTAATTGACAATTTGGAAGAAATTATACTTCCACCAAGAATTTTTTTGTAACATTAGCTTTTTTACAATTGTTCAGAGAAAGAAAGGAAAACAAAAAAAATTAGCATCTTATTTATATAGAAAGAAACAATTCCGTAAAAATGTAGGAAAACTTAACTTGTTATTTTACTTTAACTTATTATTTTACTTTAACTCTTTTTCTTAATCTTCGATAAAATGTAGATTATTTTATTTGCCCAGTAAATCTTCTAACCAAATGATTGTCGATATAAATTACTTATGAAGACCAATAAACAATATTGTCCGAGTGTAGACGTTCTTGAAAGTCATACGCTTAACCCATATAGCGAAAACAGGTGATCATCGTCCAGCCACACATCATGCTTCGGGTGACAATAAAGAAGCTAAAAAATCGCCATGTAGACAGAACATGGACACGAAAAAAAAGAAAACACTTTGTCTCTGACTCAACTCGAGTTGTGCCAAGCTAAGCAAAAAATATAGTTGAAGTTCCGGGGCAAAATCGGGGGTTATGTGTAGAACAGGGAGGCGTTGAATGACCTCTGCAGAATTGGGCGGCTTGGAAAACGTTTTCGTAATTTGAGACCGGCAACCTAATAAACACAAGCCAGGCGACCACAAGTCGAATTACACATGTCTTCCCCCAAATTACCCCTCCCGTTATAGCCTCTATTATTATACATATATATTTGTATGATTTAAATTCGAGCCTCGGCGGGCGTCGCAGCGTCTTTTTGGAGGAATGCATCACATGATTACGGGGAATTGCAAACAATCTGTACACCAGCTGGCCACTGCAGCTGCCTCGAACTCCCTTCGGATTCTCAGCTGGGAATTAACAGAAAAATTTGGATTGGCGGAGTCCAGCTCTGTGCTTTTGTTAGCCAAGTTATTGACCCTTTAGAATCGTTGGCTCGGTTACGCTGTTGATTATGTGATTTCCTTTCAGCCGCCTGCAAAATTGGCCCGAAGACAATTTTCTGTGATATAATTTCCACGTGTTTGTTTCTAGTTTTCGCTATTTTCCCCCCTTTATTTTTCTTTCTGGCTCTCCTTTTATTTATTTCTCATTTTTTGCGCTCATTGTGCCCACGGGTCACGCAAAATTTCATCACATAATCAGCGCCGCTCGGCGGGGCGATTAAAGTGAGCATATATGCCTGCATTTTCCACTCCGCCTTTCGCCCCTTTTTCCAGCCCGTGTTTTTGTCACAGGTTATTGTTGCTCTCCGTGCTTTTCCGGGGCTTTTCATGTTGATTTGGTCCTATTATGCTGTTGCCCTTGCAGCCAATTAGTGTCCATTTCATTGAGCATTGTTTGCCATTCGATAAAGTTCAGCGACAAAGTTTTGTAAGACCGGAGATCGGGAAATGCTATAGCTTTTTCAAAGGGTTCGTTGCTGTAATCTTTGTACTTGGGAAAACAAACTTGTATTTATTTTGTTCTTGTAGCACTTTAGTTGAGTCAATAATAAACAAGACGTAAAATAAGTAATAAACTTTAGTTTGTAAATCATTCAAATCGGTACACTTAGGTTTAATATTATAGGGAATATTATATATTATATAAATATTATTTATTTGTTAAAGTTTTAACGAAGGCACAACATTAATTAGTGGAATTAAAGCTCTACGAAAACAAAGTATTTTTATTCAAGTTCACCATTAAAACGTCCAAGTAATAAGGTTTATTGTGAGTTTTTTTTCTTGACAGAGGTCACTTATTCAGACCTCTTAAATTTATTAAAGGCCTTAAAATAACACATACCACCTGTAAATTCACTTTATAAAACGGCAGAACATCCAAAAATTATTATTTTAAGTTTAATTAGAAATACCACAGCGTAAAACGACCAGACACGCCTTCTTTTTACACAAAAACTTACAATGTTGGTAATAAACATCAGCCACAGCGGCAATTTGTAACACCTTCTCCTCGCGAGAGGCGGAGTTTCGATTCAAAAAGCCGAAACGCTCTTCACGCTTCGCCGGCTGCAAACGCGCTTTTCCACCAAATAGAAAAAGCCAAATAAAACCGAATGAAAACTGTTACAACAAATTAAATTAAATAATCGCGCAAATAGGCGCACACGCACCACAGATATATGGATCAGTCTGGGATATATACACACATAAGCCAAGTTGTGGTGTTGCATCAACCTTTCCACTGATGACCCCGGCACCGCAGCAGCTGTTTGGAGTTGTCTAATTGGGGTTTTCTTTCGAGGTACAAATTTCCCATTGTGTCTGAGTGAAAGTATTTTATTTTTTCTTACTTTTGAGGAAAATAAAAACAAAAAAACCCTTCTCCGTGGGTGCTCGCATCTGTTTTGGTCTGTTTAACGCTTTGCTGGCCATGTTACACTTTCCGCTTTGCATATTAAGCCTCTACCAATCTGTGCTCTTTCTCTTTTCATATATATCCCCCATTATCCCCACTGCAGCTGGACGAGAATGCTCTACTGGGCCAGCTGAGGGAACACGAGAGGGCCCTGATCTTTGGCTCACGATCTGGGGAAGAGGGTAAGTGTTGGCCCGCCGGGCACTGGCTTGTAAAGATTCTTAACTGTGACCCATAAAACCAGATATTGAGGGCGGGTACTGCACGGGGAGAACGTAAGGTTTACTATGTTTTACTTGGGGATTTTACAAATTGTTCAAGTTCAACTTTTGTGTATAAATTAATATATTTTTCAGGGTTAAATAGCTTTGTAATTAAATGAATGGGTATTGTTTCTTATATTTTCTTTAATATGCAGTACTTAAGACCTACTTTGCCAGCTTATTTTCTCTCTGTGCATGTTTTAGCCCATGACCCATAACCAAAACTGCAACGTGTCATTAGGCTGGCATCCCACAAAAACATCAACCGCTGCAATCAATGAATTTTAAACTTGAACTGTTAACTTGGAGGTGTTTTTGAGGAGAAGAGAGAAAAGAGGGTGCTGAGTTTCCCAGGGCTCGAGGGGGCGTGGAAATCTGCACAGTTGTTGGCATTGATTCATGGCAGGCATTTATGTTGTTTGTTTACCTGGCAGCACTCGAATTTAAGCTCGTGCACTTGGCGCAGCAGGAGGAGCATACACCGGAGGAGAATGCCCAGGTGGAGGGGATCCCCCCGAGAGGACGTCAGCGCCGCAGCTTGCCAGCAGAACAACAAGGTGAATGAAAAATAGCTCAAGTGCCAATACCGAGTCCGTATTCGTATTCGAATTTAAATCGAAATCCAGAGAGCGCGAAATCCACATCTGCCAGCAGCAGTTCGTGCTGCTCCAGTTGCGGTCATTATTATGCGAAAATGTTTAATTAATTCAAATGCATTCGACAGATGATGATGACTCCGGGGCAGTGGAGGCCAGGCTGCAGCTGCAGCAGTCGCCGCAGCTGATCGACGACGCCTTCATCTTCATCCGGCGCACCGAAAATGGGACACAGTTCGTGGATCATTCGCCGCAGCTGCTGAAGCGCCTGGAGCAATGCTTCTACCGGAGTCCAGCGGCTGCTCTCGATCTCTGCGAGTCTGGCAGTGTGGTGGGTGTTTGATTTTCCCTCATCCCTTCACGATTAATAACATTGTTCACGCCTTGACTCCTCATAGCGTGGCGTGTTCCAGCAGAATGCCAGCGACTTTGTGATCCAACCGCTACCCCCGCGCTTCGGCAGCGGCGCCCATGTGCTCTACGAGGCGCGGGTGGACAGGAGCGGCACTGGTGGGGTGTCATCAAGGCGGCTTAATGACGGGACGCCGCCACCGTTAGACAGTCTGTTGCAGTTCGAGCCCGATGCGGAGGAGTTCAACGAACCGAGGAGGCGTTTGCGGGCCCAGTCGCCGCCGCTGAGATTGCGCTTTCAGCCACGACACCATCATCCGCATCATAATCATCACCACTCGCAGCCGAGGCCCCGGCGTAGGACGCGTCGCTACATAGGGAATCCACCGCGCTCCCGGTGGTCGAATATTCCCGAGGAGCTCTTCATCGAAACCGCCATCTTCGTGGACAGCGATCTCTATGCGCACATGCAGCGCAATTTCCCCACCGACACGGATGGCAAGGTAATCAGCTTTGTCCTGGCCATGATCAATGGAGTGCAGCTCCTCTACCACCATCCCACGCTGGGTCGTCGCATCAACTTTGTGCTAAAACGCCTGGAGATCTGGAAACCGAGCGATCCACCGGGTCTGTCTCGCTCCAGAGATGTGGACAAATACCTGAACAACTTTTGCAAGTGGCAGGAGAAAATGAATCCCTACTCCGATGCCGATCCGCTGCACTACGATCACGCCCTGGTCCTCACCGGCTTGGATCTGGTGACCTTCGAAAACGGCAAGGCCAATAGCCAAGTGGTGGGCATGGCCACAGTGAATGGCATGTGCACCTCGATATACTCCTGCACGATCAACGAGGCCAAGCACTTCGAGAGCGTCTTTGTGGTGGCCCACGAAATTGGACACAAGTAAGAGTTGGAGGATTTCTGGAGAACTCCTCATTAATTATTGCTTCATTTTCAGTTTGGGAATGAGGCACGACGCCAAGGAGATTAGCTGCGATCCCACCATGCATATAATGTCGCCCAAATTGGGCAGTGGCAAGGTCACTTGGTCCAAGTGCTCAAGGACTTATCTGGAGGATTTTCTACAGTGAGTACAAGGGAGCTAAGATCAAGTTAAAATAAACATGAAACTAATGCTTAACTTACAGGGACCCCCAGGCGGAGTGCCTCTTCGATCGCGGACAGTTTGTGGCAAACTTGGACCACTCTGCCGGTGGAATCCTGCCAGGTGAACGCTTCAATGCCAATCAGCAGTGCATGCTGCGTTTCGGCAAGGACTTCAAGCAGGCCAGCAGCCAAAGCAAGATGGAGATCTGTCGGGATCTGCACTGCCGGCAGGATGGACTGCCCTGGACCTCGCATCCAGCGCTGGAAGGCACGGAGTGTGGCGATAATATGGTAGGTCAGGAGGTCAGGGTGTTAAGATATTCACATAGGCTCTTTTTTTTTCAGTGGTGTCGTGGTGGCACTTGCGAGGCTCGCTCACGCCATTCCTGGACACACGAGAACGTGGCTGAGCCCACGCACGAGAAGATCATCCGGCATGACCCCAACAGGATACCATCGCTGCTGCATGAATATCATCCGCTGGGAAACGAGCTGCCAGGCTCACCTTCCAACTGGGGCGAATGGAGCGAGCCGAGTGCCTGCGAGTCGGGCTGCTTGTACGGCCAGTCGCATCGCCTCCTGGAGGGCAGCACCGGGCTGAGGACCTTCAACCGCAGCTGCTTGAATTTCCCGGCTCGCTGCATGGGACGGGATCTGCGGTTCGTGACCTGTCCCTCGGCCCAGTGCCACAAGGTGCCGCTCCAGACGATCGGTGACTTTGCCACCAAGGTGTGCCTGCAGGCGAGGAAATCCGACCCGGAGCTCACCGGCGAGGGCCAGCAGCTGAGCACCACGCTGGAGGAGTCGTGCAAGATCTTTTGCCGCACCAGGAGCAATGGCACCAAGTCGCGCCGCTGGATCTTTCCCGATGGCACATCCTGCCGATCGAAGCAACACAAACCGGAGGATATTACCTATTGCATTGCCGGGCGTTGTGAGCGCTTCTCCTGCGACAACTCCACCACGAATTTCTTTAAGATGGATAGTGATTTCTGCGACAGAAAGTCCGGGCGTCCGGTCAGGGATTCCTCGGATCAGGAGAGCAGGCAGGAGACGCCCAACAAGCGATATGCGGAGCGACAGCCGGGAATCACTCCAAGGAGTCCCCATGAAAATGGTAAGGAGATTTTAGGGGGAGTTTCTGCAAATGCCTAATAACCTTTCTCCTAAATTCCACAGAGGTGGCAAAGGGCGTGCCCCGTGGTAACCACATTAGTGCTCCACCTGCGCCCTACAAGCGAAGGCCCTACCCGAAGCCCTACACTCCAGAGATATCCCGACCGCCTCCGCCTGCCTCGGCCTCGTTGATTGCCATCGATCGCAGCTCCTCGCCGGAGTCCGATTGGATGGTGCATCCGGGCTGCCACTCCAACTGCATGACCGACTCGAAGGGCGTCCAGGGAGTAACATCCCGGCTGACCGGAGTGGAGAGTATCCGGCTGTGCTCGTACCGCGTCCAGCCCTGCGAGCGTCTCCAGACGGCGACGGAGTTCGCTGAGCAAACCTGCGCTCGCTTCCGCTCCAAGGTGAGGGGCCTATCGGGACGCGGGGCCCAGATCTGGCCCAGCATCGATGAGCCGGATCGCAGCTGCCGGGTGGGCTGCCAGGACGAGTACATCAAGTATCGCTACTACCTGGTCAATGGCCGGAATGGGCAGTTTCCGCTGGGCACGCGCTGTTCGCAGGTGGGCAAGCGATATTGCGTATACGGCAGGTGCCTGGAGTTCGGCGATGATGACCTGCCGCTGGAGAAGACCCACATCAGTTTGGGTCGCCTAAGGTCACGAAGGAGGAGGAGCATGGCCTTTAATGATTTATTAAACATAACGCAGAGCCTTGAAGAAACACATTTAGGTGAGCTTTTCGAAATATATATGGGTATTTGATGTATTCTTTAATTATTTCTATATACTCCCCAGATATCTCTGATGAAAACAACGAATTCACCCAACCCATACACGTCTCCGCAGACGAACTGAGTAGCAACAGCCAATAGCCCATTAGCCTCCTGGCCACGATTCCCTTAGTCGATTAAGTTCTAAGTTCTAGATTAAGTCCAAGGCTGCCCCGAATAAGAAAAACTGCCGGAGAAATATACATAAACGATATAAACTTAAAGGATACAAAATTGAAACAGCATTTCTTTAGTTTCTTTTTCAGATAAATTATATATTTATATGATTTTTTGAGGCTTAATTTTAATGGTAGGAAACCCTAAGTCCCTTCAATGTCTATTACCTATATGGGTTTACCCTAATCTTTGACCTGTTTTTTGAGTAAATTGCCAATTCAATTTGTTGCATAAACCCACTGACAGTTAATGATAGTAAAATTGAAATTGAAATTCCTTGACTGGGAGGAGTCCCTCCCTAATTTATTTTTCAATATTGGCTACACACTCGAGGTGGCCCGCCCACTTACTAATATTTCAGTGTGGGTTTTTCTTCCTACTGTTTTTTTTTTGGCGTTCGCATGCAAACGATGGCAGCAATTACCAATACTCGATACCGAAAAAAGGGTAACAGCAATCGCCCAAACATTCGCCCACAAACACAGAGGTCCTGGCCCGTTGGTGTGCGTGAAGGAAAAAATTAGATAAAACACCTACGAAACGCTGAATATGCCACAGTCTGCAAGCAAAGCGCGCGTCGTGCAAATCGAAAACGAAACGAAAAACAAGGCCCCGAAAAAGGCGGATATAGCGGAGAAAAAAGGAAAAGCTGAAAGCGGAAAGCGACGGCAAATCGGAAAGTCGGAAAAAGCGGAAAAGTTGGAAAAGAAGTGAAGTGTATGCGAGCAAGGCTGTGATTTGTGACTAGAGTGTGGAGTGTGGAACAGCAGGGTCAAGACATATCCTTCCGGCCACCTCCTGTCAAGTTCAATGCACCTGCAGCCGATGGGTGCACTTAGTGGAATAAGTCAGAACCCCATCTATGAATAATTCATAGATCGTTTATATAGCCCGCCGTGAAGTGCCATCAAGCTGCCTAATTGGAGACAAATTTGTACAGAAACCTGACCACTTTTGAACCTCAGACTAAGTGGCAGTGACATTTTCATGCCTCCTTCGGGCACAATTAAAATTTAGGTCAACTTGAGTCCAGCTTTCGGGGATGAGCAGGAGTTGCGAAAAAACCTTGGAAGTCACTCACGCAGCTCCCTGGGGAAACTGTGTCAAGTTGGTCTTTAAATTTTGACCACACGCAATTGCGTACAAGGGGGTCAGGCCATTACTCATCCAACGAGGAGCACGTGCTGTCTTTGTACCGCCAGGACCTTGGGGCAGGACCCTTTGGCCTGTTCCCTCAAACAAATTTCCATACCCTTCCTGCTCCCATTTCGATAAAATGCCCATTTCGAAGTCGAAAAATCGATTCACAGCTAATTGGTTTGTTTTCAACGCGTTTCTGCTCGCTTTTCCACTAGTTTTTTCCTAGTTTTTCGGGCACCTGTCCTGCAGCAGGCCATGTCCTGTCCACCAAAACAAGCCGAGTGCATTAGATGTCGTGGCCAATTGTAAAATAAATAAATAAAACATAAAACTCACATGTGAGAGGCCCAGCAGCGGTGACTCTCGGAACGCCCCCCAAGCCGGGTTCTATATTGTGTTGTTCCATTTTTTTCCTTCGGCTTTCCCCACCCGCAGGCCGATTTCTCGCATTTCCCATTGAGTATGCACACACGCAAGGACCTGACCAGTTTACCAGTTGAGAAATTGACCAGTTGAGCAGCTGAGCTGGTGCAGTTGTCAGTCAGCTCAGACGTCGTTGAACTTGCCAGGACAACGGTTCAGCCCAGCGCTTGAGCTTTTGAATTTTGATTAAAGGGTTTTCCATTCCATAAGGATTTTCCAGTGCCAAGTGAACAAAGCTAAATCATGAACCGCGACTGGGGCGATGTGCAGAGTCGCGGACTCTAAGAGTTTCCCCGAAAAAACCCAAAGAAATATCAAGGAGTGAAAAAGAGGAATTGAGATGCCGCCGAAACGTCGAAGAAGGTTCCAGGGACTCTACTACCATTCATCGCCGCCGAAAGGTGAGTGCTTTATATACATATTCATATATTCATTCATCCTAATTGATGAAAATTGTGGTGACAACACGCCACGGAAAAAAGCTGTGAGGGTTTCCTTCATTTTTGTTTTTTATTTCGTTGGCCAAAATTTGCATATTGCGTGCCGTTAAGGGTGTCAGCTCAACAAGTTACAATGCTGCTCCATAGCTCCGTACCCGGAGTCGGGGTGCGATTGCCACATTAAGTGGCAAACACTAATGCGCCATTTCCGTGGCAATTTCGAGCGCTTTTTATTGCCACTCAATCGCCGTGTGTGGGTTTGAGTGTGTGGCATGGAATGGAAATTTAATGATTCACCTCGGCCACCTAATTTACATGTCACTACCTCAACTCCTTTCGTCCAGTGGCGGCCAGCAAGAAAGTCCTGCCACCACAAATTTCTCAAGGTGTGAGGCCCAAGAAAAGCTAAGGTTAAGACTTTGACACATAAGGTAGGTGGGGGTGTCAAAAGGTCCGAGAGAAAAGCGTAAATGGGAACTATTTCCATATGTCACAAGGGAATTTCCCTAGGATTAGTTGAGGTGATATGTGGTGTACCTAAGCTGGAGTATTTTGTGGCGAAACCTGCAAGTATGCTGGGCATTTAAATGGGAATACTAGTTACTATTTTTATACTATTTATCAGAGGGAATTTTCTGTGGCGGAAGACCTAAAGTAGAGGGCAATTTCCTTCTTACGAAGTTTGGAGAAACCTGAAAAATATCTAGTAAAATATCTTATAGTTATATAAGGAATTTAAGGAGAAATAAGGAGGAGAATTTAAGGAGAACATTTCTGGCTAAAAGTTTCGTTATAAGAAGGAATATATTCTTTAGAAAGCATACGTTTTAAGTACTGAAATACCGTGAACACTACTTTAGAGATATTTCGATAAGAAGCTTTCCAGGAAAATGTATATAAATCTTAACTTCTTATAAATAAAGCCTTAATAAGAAGTCTGTAGCAATTTCTATATACTTTTGTGAGGTAATATAATCTTTGTCAGAAGCTTGAAACGCAGTAATGGAGTCATTTTCGACCCTATAAAACATATATTGTCTTAAACAGCATCAACAGGGGAGTTAATCTAGCCATGTTCTGCAAGCATTTAATTTTTTTTTCATAATTTTTGTAAGGGGTTACATAATAAAAATGTTCAAAAATTTTCAAAAAAAATTTTTAATTTTAAAGCAGTATGCAGATTTTTTATACCAATAAAAGCCAACATAGAAATGCTTTCCGGTTCGAAATTAATACATTTTTGACAAATGAAAAACTGCAAGATTATACAAACTTTGGCTTCCGAAAGTTAGTTTACTTTCTTTTTTATTTAAAAAATATTATTTAACATTCTTCAACCTAATCCACCTTTTTGTATTGATTTTAGAGTTCTATAGTTTTGTAAACAACATTTCTTAACTTGTTCTTTAAGTAAAAACTAGCTAAAGATCAAATAAATTACTTTAATTTACTTGTGCAGTAAAATTTTTACAATATTCAATCGAGGAACCTAAAAGTGTGCTATAAAAATACCTCATAAATGCTTCCCCGCGGAATGCTAATCAAGTTCGAAATCAGCCAAATGGAAATTCTATTTCCACATATTTGTTTTGGCTACGAAGGAGTATAATGAAAACGTTGACTTTCGGCTTTATATAACGCACCCACACCGCTGAGGGTTATTTATTCATGTCAGAAGTTGGAAGACCGCGAACAGGACGCAATTATTCTCTCTGCCCTCTGTCGCTCTCCTTTGCTGCTTTCTGACCACAACACAGACCCGAATTCAACACCTTTCGATTTTGGCTTGGCCAAGAATTAGTTTGCCAACGCGGCTCAAGCTGGCCAGACGCAAGAAAAACAGGCATTAGGAATCGAAATTGTGACAGAGCACAGCAAACGAGGAAAGTGAGTGGAGGGATCCAAGCAGGCGAAGTATTTCCTAGCTGTGGGAAATTGCTACAAATCCATATATATTTCCATAACGCATATGTATATATTTCTGTAAATTCCAAAACCCGATTATTATTGCAGTCATGCCGATGAATGGACAGGCAGGCGGACAAAATGGACGCAAGCGTCGCGATAATGAAGGTGCGTATTACGAAATTCTGAATGGGGCGGCATTCCTGCTGCAGTTCCTCCTCCAGCCAGAGCCTCTCCAGCTGTTCGTTTCCCAAATGCTTCACTTAATGATTCAGTAGTGGGGCGGTGGGCGGCGATCTAAGCGAACTTTTTAGCCTTCTGTGGAAGAAAGTTTAGCGCCATCGACGACCTTGATGCATTTCAAGTTGGCTAAAAAAGTTTCGCCGGCGGAAATTGTCTCAAGTTTCCACTAATGCCACTTTAAGCGAGAGGGCCCCGAGTCACAGAACTTGAACATTCATTGCATTTATTTTCGTTTTAATTTAGTTTTCAGTTCTTGGGCTTCTCGGCGCTTCTTGGCTTCACTTTCATTTTTTCGGCAAATTGCATGCAGACACGAACGAGGGCGCGAACGAAATGGAAATCGCTATAAGTTTAGGGATTCGAATCCGCGCTGGGAATCGGGGCTGGGATCAGGGGTGGGGCTGGCTCGAAATTAATTTGCACATTTTCAATTTCCCATTTTGTCGGCTAATAGATTTCTCGGTGAAGCTATCCACCATTCGGATCTGGATGCACGAGAAGGACATCGGCAAGCTCACTCGCATTTTGTGGGCGGGCCAAGGGAATCGCCTCAGCCAGCAGGCCAGCAACAATGGGCGGGTGAAGCGCTTCCTGGCCGCCGTTCCCCATGTCATGGTAAGGAAAACTCCCTTTCTCTCCATCCCCCCCCGGCAGAAGGAAGTGACTAGTTTCCCCCCATCCACTCGTAGAATGCCATCAAGGATCTGCATCAGGCTGTCATTGATAACAATCTGGAGAATGTGCAGTCGCATTTGGAGCCACCGGTGCCTAGTGCCCTGGTCACCTGCAAGGATGGCAACGGCCTCAATATTATTCACAAGGCCGCTGGCCTGGGACACACCAAGATCCTGGAGTATCTGGTGGGCATTTGGCCGGAGGGTGCCCACGAGACGGACATCACGGGCAAGACGCCGCTCCACTGGGCCGCCAGTGCCAAGAACAACATGCGATGCTACACCCTGCTCACCCAAGCGGGCTGCGATGAGGAGGCCGTCGACTATGTGAGTGGGAAGTCACCAGGGAATTTTTGGGGGTTGAGTATCCCCTTGGGCTTTCCAGTTCGAGTGTCTTATATGACCGGCCTTGGTCAAGCTCCGAAGCCTTGACCAGTTTCTTGGCAGGCATATGTTAGCACAAGTAATAATACACCATAACCAATATTCAGGTATAGTTAGCTGACCTCTAAACACATATTTACACATAACAAATAACCTCCTGGTCCGAAAAGCTACTATTACATCTGGTTTGTTAGGGTTTATAGCAACCTACAGATACCTCTTGGCTTTGCTTCCCTCAGCCACAAATCGATGGGGAGAGTTAGTGTACCTGGGCAGCAATTAAAATGATTCATTGCGGCCATTTCAGAAAATGAAGACACCTTCGTACTATCGCCACAAGCCGCACGAAATCGAGCGGGCCTTCCTGGTTTATGTGCCGGATGCGCCGCGTGTCTCCCCCGATAGCGTCACCGATTGGGAGGCCCTGAGTGATGAGACTGGCGGTGACAGTGTTGCGGGTGGCGATTCCAGCTCCAAGGTGACTATATTGGGTTGGGTTTGGGGATTCCCCCACCTTAATTGCTGCTACTTAAATACCCGCAGAAACTGGACATGAAGGTGGCGCCGGTGGGGAATGGTCGCAAGTCGCTGGACGACAGCCTTGAGAACACCTCGGAGCTGGACACCAACGATGGGTAAGTTGGGGGTCATTGGGATTCTAGGGAGAAGCTTCATGGGTCTTAGACTTGGCTTAAGTTTGGCTGCCGCCTGCGCTACTGCCTCTTTTTGAGTTGTGTGTTGGTTTGTTGGTGGGGTTTTTGGTTTTTTTTTTGGGGTGGCATGGCTTTTTGAGAGAGAATCTTTTGCATTTTGAAATCGCAGTACGAGTGCCAATGAGGATGACGATCTGTCCAAGGCGGATGTGGAGCCGGAAGTGGAGGCCATTGCATCGCCATTGCAGCGCCGACCGGAAACGCCGGGCACCTTCAACACGATCAATGGCAACGGCAATGGCGACCACGATGGCGATGACAGCAGCGAGGCCGAGGTAAGTTCTGCTGCCTTTTTGCTTTAGTACCCTTCTCCCCTACCCCCAAAACTTTCTTTTGGCTTTCGATGGTTTAGCTTTGGCTTTTGCTTGCACTCTTTCGTAGGAGGCTTTCGGTGTTTTGCATAAATTAATGAATTAATGAAATACTTAAATAGCTCTTTCGGTGGTTTCGGTAGAGACTCTGTGAAAGTAAGCCATTGTCGGCTACCGCTTTTCCCCCTTCCTCTGTCTTACTCTCTCCCTCGCTCGGCACTGCGCGCTTTTTGTTTAGAACTCCTTTCTGCCCTGCTGTACATAGGCTGAGATCGAAGGAACGTAGAAAGAAACTGTTGAAACACTTTTGGAAAGCAATCAGTCGACAATTGTTTACTTTTACAGAATATTGCAAGAGCTATAAGCGCAGACGAAGGCGATGGCGGAGAGAACGGAGGCGGAGATGCAGCGATCCTGGAGAATGGCAATAGTAACGAGGCGGAAGAGGAGAAGGAGGAGTCTCAGGCAGAGGAGGATGAGTTGCCGGCTGCGACCGACGGCGTTGAGGACACAGAGCAACCCGAAGAGTCGGCAACAGAGAGTGAGCTAGAAGGAAACAAAAAGACTGAAGTGGAACTGGAACCGGAAGAGGAGCTAGAAGAGGCTGCTCAGGAGAAGCCCGCAGAAGAGGGTCAGGAAGAGGAGGAACCAGAGGAACCCGAGGAACCCGAGGAACCAGAGGACGTGGCTTTCGAAAGTAATGATGTGGAGACCCAAAACGAGGACGATAAAGAGAATGAGAACGATAACGAGAACGATGACGACGATGAGGTACAAATGGGCGTGCTCTAAGTGTCCTCGAGCCGTGTTTTGTAGTTTGTTCACGTTTTGTATGTGCCGTACGCTCAATCCCATTTTATCCCCTCGTCAATGTGAACCTGTAACATGAGAAACTAATTAAACGAAAAACCTTCAAAACCAAACGCAAAACCTATATATATATATATGTTATATGTATATATATCTCAATGTCAATCAGCTGCAGCCGCAGGCACCCAAAAATTCCATTCATATCAATTTGTTTAAACACTGCAAGAGCCACAGCAAAGAGCAACTAACTTCAGCCGCAGCGAAACTTTAGCAATCAACTTCAAGCAAAAAGCCCGCTTAGATAGCGAACTAGCGAACTAGCGAAATCCTGCGTATATATATACATATATAGATTTATATTTTGTAAAGCAAGTGTGTTACATGTTCTGCTCTCTAACAATATCTATATAGCCGTAGCAATTATAGTAACCAATTAAAATATGGAATGCAAAACCTGTGCAACCTGTGTCTCTCTCTCTTACTTATCGTTTTACATTCTATTGCACCCCGGAATCCGTGTGTTTTCCTATCCATATCCGTATCCGCATCCGTTTCCGTGTCCGTTTCCTTATCCGTATCCCTTTCCCTTTCAGTTTCAGTCCTCTGTCCTGTGTTTGTGTGTGTTTTTGTGCTATTATTTTTGCTGTTTTTGATCGAACCAATGCCAGGTCTGCTTTCTGCCCCCAATTTGTGTTTATCGATTGGCTAAAATCAGCAGCTGTTTACCCGCAGATAGGCTTTATAATAATGCACTCCGACCGGCATATATTTTCACTTTCCCTCTGGTCTCTGACATTTCCAACTGGGCCAGAGACAGCGACGGCTACGGCGACGGCGACGGAGCCTGAGGTCGACTCCGATTCGGAGCTCGGTCCTCAACTGTCAGTGGCGGCATCCAGTTGTCGGTGGATGCGAATGGGAACTGAACATGCAAACGTCAGCAAACAGTTGCAGGCATTAGATATGTGATATTTGATATATACTAGAGCTCCATATATCTATATATGAAGTAGGCGGAGTGCGCTGCAGTCCCTCGAGCGATTTGTGAGGGATAATCAAGTGCAGTGCCTGGTGGTGGTGGGCGGTGTTCTTTTTATGGCAGTTGCACCAACTATTTCCAGCTGCAGTTTTCAATGAAGCCTGGCGTATGCGTAATATCGCTCACACGCCACGTGGGCCATCAAACAAGTTAATTGCCTAGAGTCCTTGGACAAACCCAACAATTAAAACAGATGGATGGCTATTTTCCCATTAAATTAAGTGGTTAATTTTTCTAGTGTTCTGTAACAGCAGAGCTGGCATTGTCACCTGTAGCTGCACTTGTAATATAGTCCTCTGTAAATGTAATATTTTATTCTATTTGCGGTATATATGTGACTCTGCACCTTGTAGCCGTGTGTCCGGAGCACTGTCTCATCATTAAAGCCATAATTGTTAAGCGTTGCCATAACTCCATACAGGATGTAATAGCTTCGGACAGCAAGGAGGGCATGCCGCTGGCGGAGGGCGGAGCAGCTGAGCCGCAGGAGGAGGACGGCAGCGGGTCCCTGACATCAGCCATGGCCATCGAGGGCTTCGTGCAGGGAGCACCCGAGGATTTTACAGTTCAGTCTCAAACTGCAGTTGATGAAGTATACAATGCTATCCCTTTTCTATCTGACACATCACTCTGTCCCTCTATCTCTCTCTCTCTCTGTTGCTGTTGCTCACCTGGCTTGATCTTGATTTTCGCACCTGACTGAACGCACCCATTAATGCAAACCATCCAGTTCTATGATGAGAATAAACCGAAATCCCAAGAAAATCACCCTTAACGCTTTCAATGATGCACTCAAGAGTCACGTCCGTGTGTGTCCACATCCCGTCATCTCATCCGAGATGTTGCTTTCCTCTCTTCCGCAGGACACACGCATTCGGGGGATCGTCGAGTCCGGCGACCTGGAGCAATTGGCCGAGATCGTGCTGAACGGCGACGGAGGACGCTTGATGGGCTTAAAGTCGCCGGAGCCGGAAATACAGGCCTTTCTCAACAACGTGCCCAGCTATATGGTGAGTGAGCCACAAGCCCGGAAGGAAGTTAGGAGGGAAGAGCCCACTAATTATGGCATGCATCATACACCTACATTTCCCGTTCGACAGGAGAAAATCCATCGCGTGCACGACGCGGCACGTGACGGCGGCCTGCTGGCACTGCAGCAGGCTCTGGATCGCCGGAAGTTTGCCATTGCAAAGGACGACATATCGCCCAACGGCTCCACGGCCCTGCACGTGGCCGTGCTCTTTGGCCACACGGGTAGGTGTTGCCATCACCGGCTCCGGTTTGCTATATTTATATACGATTGCCTTTCCGCAGACATCGTTCGGTACTTGGCCTCCCGCTTTCCGGAGACCATGACGATTACGGATAATGACGGACGCACGCCGCTTCATTACGCAGCCACAATTAAGGACAACGGTCACTTCTACCACATGCTCCTGCAGTTGGGTGCCAATCCCAAATCGATGGACAAGGTAAGTGGAGTGCCAGGGCAGGTGAAAAAACGAGGAGAGAGCTTAAGAAATGTACAGGGACCATTGAAAGTCTAGAGATTAGAGCGTTAAAATTATTGACTAAATATTTAAATCCTGCGGAATAGCGTGAAATATGCCAAATGGGGTTTTAATTAATATATTATAGTTTTCAAGTATTTATTTATTTGTATCCTCAAATAATAGTATTTAATTTGTTTGCTAGAAATACTATTCCTTATTTAATTATATATTTTTATTACATGTTTTTTTTTCTTTGAGTGCCTTCAATTATCCATTTTGTAATTTAAACCAATTTAAACCAATTAATAGTACAAGAATAATGTAATTTTCTTATAAAAAAAGAAGCCCTCCATTCCAAAATAAAACCTTCCCGCACCTCAAGTAGTTTTGGGAAATTAGCCAGCTGTTTCAGACAAACGAAAATTGTCTTTAAATTACTCACTAAACCCAAACCCGCCCTCCAATGTGGGCCAAGGATCCGCTGGCCACTGCCAGCAGTCTTGACTTTCAAATGTCTATTGCAGCGGCTGATGGGAATCGATAGGCCATAAATTTGTGATTAGCCAGAAGTGAATAAAAATAACAAGATATTTAAAATTCAATAACCAAACACACGCAGCTGGGCCACTCGGCCGAGTTTTACCTGGACAGGGACAAGGCGAAAAACATACTCAACTACACCGAGCTGCTCAACATTTTCGGGGCCGAGGAACTGGAGAACCAGTTGCTCAACGACCAGGGTAAGGGGCGTGAGGCCACCTGCAGCTGTTCCAGCTTGACCGCTTCGTCCATCCATCCATCCATCCACCAATCCATCCATTTATTCAACCAACCGCCCCTCCATCGGTCACCAATCCCAACCCTCCATTCGGGACACCCTATCCAAGCTTTAGTGGCGTTTTTGTTTTCACACTCGCTTTCGCTGGCCACCACACACGACAACGACGAACCCACACACGCGTGCCGAAGGTAAACCGAAATAATTAAGTACATTTGTTTGCCAAGTCAAACACATCCGGAAGGGAGGGAACTCGGTCGGTGTAGGGCTAAAAAACTCCGCTTCGTTCCGCCGAGGGCTAGTTG
Organism: Drosophila nikananu; assembly: GCA_008042635.1. Taxonomy (NCBI): domain Eukaryota; kingdom Metazoa; phylum Arthropoda; class Insecta; order Diptera; family Drosophilidae; genus Drosophila; species Drosophila nikananu. Next base: position 33,538 of record VNJV01001635.1, read on the forward strand.
AACTCAGTCAGTCATCGATTTTCGGTCGCACACGTCCTACTCGGCGTATACGTGATACGGCTGCTCCGAGTCCAGCACTGCGTATACGCGATTTGCTGACCGCAAAGAAAGAAAATAAGAATAAAAACAAAACAGAAGAAAAAATGGAGGGAAATCGCAATGAATTTTTCAATGAAATCATTGGCAATATCGATGACATATTCGGTACGTAAGCTGCACATTCTCGGCCCAGCACCTGCGCCTTTTTCTTGAGCACCATCAGCACCAGACATCCTTGAATCCTCTCATCCGTTTCTGTGTCATTCGGGGTCGGTGTTTTGTATCTGTGTCCTTGTCAACGCTTTGGTGTGTCTGTCCCTGTTGTGTGTGTGCATAAACTGATAATTCAAATCGCAAATTGCCAACCAAATGCTGCTCCGGAACGCAGTTCCCGACGACCTGCACAGCGCTCGACGGGAGCTGCAGGACGGCGAGATATCCAGGACTTTGGAGCGTTGCTACAGCGTCATTTCGGAGTCGGGCAAGCTGCTGAGCGGCACCACAGCCTCGGCCCTGGCCCACCGGAAGCCACTGAGCGCCTCCTCGCTGCAGCTGTCGGTGACCACCTACCTGAGCCGCTTCCTCAAGCGCGGTGTCTATGAGAAAATCAAGCGTCGCCAGACCCGACTGGACCACAATCTCTTCGACGTTCTGTGGCCCGCCATGCGGAAGACGTCGAAGGCTCGCCATTTGGAGGAGGACATCAACTGCGGGATTATAGCGCCAGATTTCGATGTCTTTGTGGTGTTCCAGGAGTTCCTGGTGCCGCTGCTTAAGGACATGCATTGCCTGAGCATCGATGCTGACTTTAAGCCCCAGCCCCGACTGGCCTACTTCCCCATGGACAATGGCGAGCGACTCAATACGGCGGCTTTTGTGTTCGACGACGAGTCCCTGCTGGTCACCCGCTGTCTGGTGGAGGCCTCGAGGAACTTGGATCAACTGGAGCTGCCGTTGAACCTCACCATTGGCCAGCTGGAGCAGGCGGAACGCCTGATGATGGGCAAGATATTCACGACCAACTTTGCGGATGCCATAGGAGAAACGGACTCGGGAAACTACTACACCTTGACCGAGCTCCTGGAGACCGACTCGGAGGTGGCCATGATGCTGAGCAGCCTGGGCCTGATGATACCCCTACTGGACACCAAGGATCTGGTGCAGGCTGCCGAGTCCACGGCCTTCAATGGAGCCCTGTGGCCCTATGGCCGGGGAGTGTTTATTAATTCGGCCCACAACTTGGCCGTGTGGCTGAATTGCCAGGAGCACTTGCGAGTGATCTCCACCACCAGCAGCAAGGATCCCGCGGACATGGGAGCTGCCTACACGAGAGTGGGCCGCGCCATAAGCTACCTGGAGACGCAGCTGCACTTCAAGGAGAGCTACCTGCTGGGGTATCTGCAGTCGAGGCCCAGCTACTTGGGCACTGGCCTCAAGATGACCGCCATCGTGAAGCTGCCCAATCTGATGAAGGAGATGGACAACCTGCGGCACCTGTGCTCGGTCCGGGGATTGAGCTTGGTGACCAACCGGCTATCGAAGCTCACCGTGCGCCTTGTAAATATGCAGAGCATGGGCGTGGTGGAGTACGTGCTGTTCCAGGACTACTGCACTGCTGTCACGAACATCCTGTCGCTGGAGAAGGACATGTCGCTGACCAACTCCAAGCACATTGCCACCATGCTGGTGAAGATCTTCAGGCGCAAGAAGAACAGCATAGTGGACCGCAACTAGGAGCGGGGCTGAGGCCCCTGAACTCCCTGTACATACAACATGCAACGACCTCAGCCTTAAACCCTAAGCCCCAAATATATATCTGTATACTAAGCTCAACTGTGTCCTCATCTCGTTTCTTCTCCGCTCATGCTGCGCTTAAACTCAATCCGCAATCGTAAGTGCCGCTTTGAGTTACACCTACCTAGTCGTATCTGTATCCGTAACCGTGTCCGTTAGAGTGTCTTGACCCCAGGACTGTGATCTCGTCACGATTTCAATATGATTTGCCAAGTCTCTTGAGTTCCACCGGCATCGGCATCCTCATCTTCGTTTGTTTACTCCCTAACCCGGCCCCATCCTCCTCCCTCTCAAGGAACCGCTTCTCCTCTCGCTTTGTGTACATAGATTTCTGGGACTCGACCCACTCAGTGTGCCTCAAGTAATCCTCGCCTTTTGGAGTGACTAATGCAGCTTGTCTTCCTCGCAGGTCAGGCGCAGCCTGTGAGCTTTCAGGCCAATCCCATCTTCAAGACGGAGCAGGGCAAATACCTGGCTGATTGTGAGTATTTTTGAGTACAATTCACCTTGGAAACTAATCTCGAAACTCCCGTAGCTCTCGCTGATCCTCTGATCAAGGCCCTCACGGAAATAGCCAACAAGCGACCCCGAGACCCGGTGGCCTACCTGACCAACTACCTCCAGCACTTCATGGGCGAGCGCAAGCCAATGACCGAGGTGCAGGTTCACTCGGGAAGCAGCAAGACCAGCACGAATTCCACCTCCACCTTGGCAATGGCCAAATCGAACACCACCAGAAATGGCCCTGGCCCAACCAACGCAGATCTCATCGAGCTGGACGCTCGCTCCCTGGTGGAGGAGGAGGACGCCGAGGGCGCCCTGGCGGTGCAGCACTTGGAGGAGCGGGATGAGCATGGCCAGAGCATGCTGCACTTTGCCTGCGCCAGATCCCATCGGCGGGGAGCTCTCTACACGCTCATCGAGGAGTCTGGCATTGATGTCACCTACCGGGATGAGCTTTATCGAACCGCAAGGGATGTCTCGCTGCAGGCCAATCAGCCCAACAATGCGGCGGAGATCGATCGCTATATCCTATCCCAGGCCGTTATAGGTAAGCTTAGCTTCTTTCCTTCCTCTTTGGTCCACCTACCTATTGGGTACTTACATTCCCAGGTGACGTGGAACCCTTTGAGCAACTCGCCCTGCAAGGCTACGATCACATCCTGGACGTGGAGGATGAGAGTGGCCAGTCCATTATCGATGTGGTTCAGTCCCGACAGAACGATGCCCTCTCCGAGTTCCTGGGCAATCTGCGAGGCTTGGAGGAGGCCCGCGAGGAACTGCATCAGATGATCAGGGACAATAATATGGAGCGTGTAATGGAACTGACCGCTGTTGCCAATGCCAAGTGGTTGGTCAAGACCAAAAACTACTATGGTAGGAGGGTTTTTTTATAAATTTCCCAGATGGCAGCTAACCTTTTCCTTTAGGTCGAACCGCCCTGCACATAGCGGTGCTCAAGGAGTCCGAGGAAATGGTTCAGCACCTGGTTAAGATCTGCCCCGAGACGTTGAAGATCACGGATAATGTAAGTGGTGGAAAATCAAGGATATCCTTTGGGACATTCTAATCCTTCTTATCCATCCCATCCCCGCCAGCTGGAGCGCACCGTCCTGCACTACGCCATGGGCACCAATGCTCTGGAGAGCGTCAGCCGGATTCTGATCCAGAACGGAGCCAAGCGAACGGCCAAGGATCTGAAGGGAAGGCAGCCAAGCTATTACTTTATCAACAAGGCGGACATACTGCGCCTGCAGGAGGAGGAGGAGGAGAGTCGTTGAGGCGTGCAGTAAAGCAAGCAAACATATGTTAAGTCTAGAGTACTCTAAGTCGTTATATAGTCCAATAAAATACAAGTATTTAGAGAGGGTGTGGAGAAAGAGCTGTTGGCGATAAGCTGCTCGTGCGGCGGGCGCAATCAGGCGCCGATTGGTTTGAACACTTTCACTATCAGAGGAGTAACTTTACCCACATGGACTCTCGAGAGGTTCTGGTTCTCGTTCTGGTTCTTGGTGTCTGGTGAAAGCGAATCGAAGTCGAAGTGGGGGTTCCGGCGCAAGTTCTGGGCCAGCGATAAGATTAAGCCCCTTGAGCCCCTGGCGCTGATTAGCATGACTTTGACGGACAATGGCCGCCATGGGGAGCAACGGTGACGTCTTCAAAAGATTTAAGGCCAACTGAAGGGGCCTTTCCCTTTCAATCACTATCGCATCCGGATTACAAGCGCCTGGAGGCGATCGCAATCCTCTGACGCTATCACTTGCCCACTTGCCGCTTGCCCGGTTGTCTGCTTGTCCGTTTGTCCGTCTGCCCGCTTGTCCGTTCATGGTAATTGTTATCGGCTCGGCTTTACGAGTACCGGCGCTCAGTTTCATTGTTGGTTTTCCTTTCCTTATCGATATCGTGTTTGTGAAGTGTACTGATTTGGTGTCCATTAGGCGGCTATCACTTGAAAGCTGACGTCTGGTCTGAGTACGATTAGCTCCACGGTTAAATGCGAGGTGTAAAGCGAGCTGATTGCCAGCTAAGAGTTGAGTTCCATTCAGATCTCTAGAGCGTGCGGTGCAAATTATCAAGTGGTGCAGATATGACAGCGGAAACAAATACGGGTTAGTTGGAGGTCCTTGAGGAAGAGCAAAAGGAGTACTTCATGAACTATTCCTAACTAATAAATCTCTCAAATTGAAAGCAATCAGTATAAAAATGAAGTTATCAGATCACAAACCTACTTAAGGCTTTGATTTAGGTAGTTTCTCCTTCAACAAAATATATAGAGGAAGCAACGTAATTAACAACCTTTTGATAAGGATTTCATAGAGTTAACCAAGTTTAATCAGGGAAATCTCTGTTCCAACAGGTCCCCTTATTGGGCAGCGGCATCTGCAGGCTTTTCTGCTCTTCCTGTCCATTGTGGTCAACTACATGGCGAAGTTCAATGCCGGTGTGGCTGTGGTGGCCATGACGAATGCCGAGAGTACCAATCCGAACTTTCCTGTAAGTTCCTGGGGGTTTTATTACCCACAAGTGCAAGTGGTTTATGCTCTTACTTTCTGCAGGAGTACGATTGGAATGAAATGGAGCGATCCTACATCCTGTCCAGCTTCTTCTGGGGCTACATACTGACGCAGTTCCTGGGCGGCTGGCTGTGCAGGCGCTACGGAGCGCGGATCACCATGTTCGTGTCCACAATTGGATCGGCCCTGTTGGCCCTGCTGCCGCCTTGGTGCGTATCCTGGGGCGGCTGGCAGGCCTATTGCGCCATCCGGATGGCGATGGGCTTGTTCCAGGGCTTTCTCTTTCCCTGCATTCACGCCCACCTGGCCAACTGGTGTCCGGTGAACGAAAGGAATCGTCTGGGCGCCTTGGCCAACACGGGTATCGACTGCGGCACCCTGGTGGCCATGTTTGCCAGTGGATTGCTGGCCGCCTCCAGCATCGGTTGGCCCGGGATCTTCTATGTGTCCAGTGGTGTGGGCATCTTTTGGTGCATCATCTGGCTGATCTTTGGTGCCAATACACCAAGGGAGTCGAAGATGATCAGCGAGGCGGAACTGAACTACATCGAGACCTCGATAAACTCCAGCCGCAAAGCGGAGGAGGCGGAGCAGAAGGCCCGTGGACCGATCCCGGTGCCATGGAAGGCCATCTGGACGTCGGTTCCCTTCTGGGCTCTGATGATCACCAGGTGTTGCCAGTCCTGGGGCTACTCCACCCTCCAGACCGAGATGCCCGCCTACATGAACGGCGTCCTGCTGATGGACATGAAGAGCAATGCCATCTACTCGGCCCTGCCCTACTTCACCTCCTGGATAATGGCCTTCGTCTACCTGATCATTGCCGACATCCTGCTCACCAGAGGCGTCATGTCCATCACTGGCATTCGCAAGAGCGTGAACTCGATAGCGTTCTTTGTGCCCGCGATTGCCCTGATCGGTGTTAGCTTCCTGGACAGTGACCAGAAGACCCTGGCCGTGGTCCTGATGTGTGCCAATGTGGGAATCAATGCGGGCTCCACGATTGGCAGCACGATAAACACCATTGACTTGTCGCCGAATCATGCGGGCATCCTCATGGGCATCATCAACACGGCGGCCAATGTGGTGCCCATTCTGACGCCACTCCTCGTGGGACTTATCGTCAAGGATGATGTGAGTTTAAAGTACTTTTATTTCAAGTTTGTTTTCCTATTTAATCATTCGTAAACCTTGTAGCACGATCGTACTCAATGGCAAATCGTATTCATCATTGCTGCCGTTATCTTCTTTGTGGGGAACATCATCTACCTGGTTTTTGGTCAAATGGTTAATCAACCTTGGGATGCACCCGACTTTTTGGACAGCCAACGATCGGCTAATCTTCAGGAGCAAGGAGTAGGTACCAAGGCCCTAGAAGCCAGAATAAGTGAGGAGTTGAAAGAAGCCAAGCGAAAGGAGAGTGAAGCCGGTCTGGAAAGCACGGAAGAGCATCTGTAGTGAGGTCATTACCCCAGATGCAACTCGAAATTACCATTGAAATTCACTAACGGCTGGTCCGGGACTCTTTGTTTTACAAGAGTCTTTGTTAGAATAGTTATAGGATTATATATGTAAGTCCAAAGTCTTCCCAATGAGTAATCTAAGATGTAAATAAAATAGGAAACATCAACTGATTACACTGCGACCTTGTCATTGAATTAACTTTCGGCACAAACTCTACAAACAACTTGCATTATCAGGGAACACTGATTACTATAAGAGGTTGTGGGTGTACATACTGGTCGTAAATAAGCAAAGAATTGACGCATTTGACAGTTGAAACTAAGATCGATGGTGCTTTCAATTAAATTGACATGTGTTTCCAAGATCAGAAATACTACAAATTGAACATCGATAAGAACGAAGGAGTTGTAACAAGTTCTGTTGGGTTTTATCCCATAGCAAAGTGTTTCTGGAGATGGATATACTTGTAGCTGTAGCCTGGTTTATTCTGAGATTGTGAACTTTGAGTTGTTCTCCTTGTGTGCTTCAAGAGGCTCTTCACATCTGCCGAGATATCAGCTAATCATCCGGAAAAAATAGCCTAACTCTCAGAGTTAACTTAGGTCAGTTATTAATAAAACAAAAAGTATTATTTATTGAATCATAATACATTTCAGATCCTTAGTGTATTGTTTTGTGTAATCGTTTAACTGGTTTTTTTTGCGCATTAGATTAACTATTCCTGGAATAACCATTGGTATTTCTGTTTTATGATCCTAATCGCGTGCCAAACTCTCTTAAGCCATAACATGATCTCTTTGTGTTAGCACACACGCGTTGAAACCTTATCGTTATAGGATAATCTAACCGATTAGCTAAATGTTGCCTATCAGCTCAAATGATTGCAAATCGTGGTAGGGTGTGGTGTTGTTACCACAGTTCATTCGAGTTCAATTAGCGCTGAAACTCGGACGTTGAAGGGTTCATTTTGTAAAAAAATAGGACTTACCTTTAAGCAATGACAACGGAAATAAATAAAGGTAAGGAAAATAGTTGGATATCTTAAGATTCCATTACAAAGTGTAAAAAGTGAAAGTTCTGGGGTCTAGTCAAAAAAAGGGGTTTCCTATATGTTAAAAAGATATACTTAAATTATGTTTCTTAGATGGAAAATGTATGTGAAAAAGATATGTGTAAAAAATGAAAGTGAAAACTGCGTTAAAAATAAATGTTATCCAAGGACTTTAATCCTAAGTACTCAAAACAGATAAAAAAACTAAATATACAACATTAAACCCTTACAAAAGTAATTAAGAGCCTTAAATAAAAAGTGAAGTGAAAGAAAAATATTTGTAAAGCGTAATTGAAAACTCTCTGCCATATTTATAATGGACTTTAATCCAAAACACACGGTATTCGGCCCATAAACTTGACATACTTTCCGGGGTCTGTCCACAGCTGACTGATAAACCCCCACGGGCCACATCCATGCGACGCTCGAAAGGGCTATAAATCGTGTAGCTGTCGGAGTTGCGATAGCACAACGTTTCGAGTACTTTTCAGATTTTTCTGCTGAAAATTATAGTATGTATATCCCCTATTGATTGCAGGTCCCGCACTGGGAATGCGACATGTCCAGACCCTGCTGATCTTCCTGAACATCACCTGCGTGTACATTGGACGCCTCAATGTGGGCGTGTCCGTGGTGGCCATGACGAATGCGGAGTCCACGAATCCAGATTTTCCAGTTAGATCTAAACAAAGTTTGTGTTTGCTTGTATTTTTATAAACCCTCTTTTTGACAGGAATACGACTGGACTGAGGCGGAGAAGTCCTACATCTTGTCCAGCTTCTTCTGGGGTTACATCTTCACCCAGTTCCTGGGCGGCTATCTCTGCAAGCGATATGGCGTGAAGAACGTCATGTTCTGGGGATCTTTCTGGTCCGGCGTTTTCAGTGCCCTGACACCTCTCTTCATTGGTTTTGGCGGATGGCAGGCCTACTGCGGTATCCGAGTGCTGATGGGCTTTGCTCAGGGATTGTTATTTCCCTGCATCCACCAGCATTTGGCCAGGTGGTCGCCTCCGAAGGAGAGAAATCGCTTGGGTGCTCTCAGTCACACGGGCATCGAGTGTGGCAACGTGTGCGCCATGTTTCTGAGCGGAATGATTGCCAAGAGCTCCATTGGTTGGCCAGGAGTCCAGTACGTATCCGCGGGACTGGCCTTCGGCTGGTGTGCCCTCTGGTTCCTTTTTTCGGCCAACAATGCGGTGGAGTCTCGCTTCATAAGCGATGCAGAGCTCCATTATATCGAATCCTCGCTGAAGCACAACGAGGACTATCACAAGACCATTATCCCCATTCCCTGGAAGGCCATATGGACGTCCGCTCCATTCCTGGCCCTGCTCATTGCCCGATGCTGTGAGAACTGGGGACTGAGCACGCTGCAGGCCGAGATTCCGTCGTACATGAATGGGGTCCTGGACATGGACATGAAGAGCAATGCCTTCTTCTCCGCCCTGCCCTTCCTGGCCATGTGGATTATGTCCTATGTTTACCTGATCACCGCCGATATTCTGCTCGCCGGAAACAAACTAAGTTTGACGGCCTTGAGAAAGACCTTCAACTCGCTAGCCTTCTGGATTCCCTGTGCCACTTTAATTGGCATAGGATTCGTGGACCAGGACCAGAAGAACGTGGCGATCGTTCTTATGACCCTCAGTGTGGGCATGAATAGTGGTGCCACCATAGGCACTTCCTTGAACACCATCGATCTGTCGCCCAACCATGCCAGCATCCTGATGGGCATAGTAAACACTGCTGCCAATATGGTGCCCATTGTTACTCCCTTGGTGGTTGGTTTCATAGTAGAAGAGAATGTGAGTATTCAAAATATATATCTTATATAGTATTAATATCTTTTTCTTTCAGAGCAATCGTTCAGAGTGGCAGATTGTCTTTATTATTGCCTCTGTCCTTTTCTTTCTGGGCAACTGCGTGTTTTTGGTCTTTGGAACGGCTGTCTGTCAGCCATGGGATGCGGAGGATTATCTTATGTTAAGGCAACCTGAAGTAGGAAAAGGAGAAGCCCACGAAGTTCACTCTGTGGGAGGGAATAAAAAAATTAAGGATGCTTCAGATTCCTGGGATAGATAAAAATATAATAAATGTTGTGAGTTTTATATAGTTTTAATTTATCAAAGGTAACATATATTCTTAATGTATTTGAAATACAAATTGATTTAACAAGTTCAGCAAAGATGTACCCTTTTCGTTTTCTTTAAAATACTTTCGGCACAAAACCACCAAAAAGTAGGCAATAATTTTTAACTAACCGGATAATTGTACATTCGTTCTAGTTTATTTTAAATTATCAACGATAAGTTTGATACTCCAGAATAGCACCTCATAACTTTACACTAGCTTATTGCCTTGAGATTGAACTATAATAATTCTAAATCTAAAAGAGA
>VNJV01001637.1:0-16537 GCA_008042635.1 Drosophila nikananu
GCCACTGTAGCAATCTGTCAGCAAAATGATGCATAATGGTATCAGTCTTATTTTAATATCCAAATGGGGTCACCTATGTATAGTGTGTATGAACTTGAAAAGATACTTGCAAGTTGCAGAACTTTGGTGCAAAAACAAGCCGCAAGCCCCATGTTCGACGTTCTGAACGAACACTCTGAAACTGAGACTGCGGTGGCACGTAAAAGCCTCAGATTTACCTGACCCATGCAAATTTTCTCACATTTTGTGGCGTTGTTTAGCGTGGGAAAAACTGAAGTCAAAGAACTGACTGTGCCAATTTTAATGTAAATTGTTGATGAAAATTCTGCTGTTACCTTGAATTATAAAAAACGAGCACACACATAGGCCTCTGCAGCGGAGATTACTCTTATCAGTGAAAAATAAATAACAATAAAATAATATATTTTTATGAATGCTTGATCTAGAAGCCTGAAACAAATAAAAAAAGTTTTCGATCGGCCTTTGTGTAGAGATTACTTCTTTATGTTATCAGTAATTCAGAGACCTGAAAACATAGCGAATACCGTATACCCCTATGCCATTTATATTGATATACTTTTACACAATTACCTAAAATCAGTGCTTAAAATTTGGTTTATTAATTTATTCTTTAAGTCCGAAGTCAAGCTGCAGCCAGTTATATATTATCTAAGCCGACTAGCACTTTCGAGGCGTCTAAAGGTCCTCTTTATTGTTTTTTTTATAAAGAAAACAACTCTTAAACGAACATTTGATAGAAATCTAACTACCCCTCTGTATAGGGGTACTTAAGTCTGTGGGAAAGCCATAGAGTTCATCATGAGGCGATCCTCAGTTTAGTCGAAGCAATCAGCCAGTTAAGAGCGACGATCCCGGCATATCGCACCTGGAAACAATTAATCTAATAAGCTGTAATATAATGCCGAGCATTTGCATAATTGGTGCTGGAACGGGCGGCCTTTGCACTGCCCGACATTCGATTGAGAATGGATTCGAAACGACTGTATTTGAACTATCAGACCGAATCGGGGGCACCTGGGTCTACAACGAGGCAACAGGCACTGTCAACGGATTCGATGTACATAGCAGCATGTACAAAAACTTACGGTAGGAGCGCCTATATCTCCTTAAGATCATAATTCATTCAAAATTAACAGCACCAATCTGCCCAAAGAGGTCATGGGGTTTCCGGACTTTGAAATTGCCGAAAATGAGGTGTCCTATGTGAGATCCGAAGAAATGTTGGATTTCTTTGAGCAATATGCGGAGCATTTCAAACTAAAGCAGCATATCCGATTTAATTCCTATGTGGTTCGAGTGGTGAAAAAGAATGAAAAGTGGCAAGTAAGTGGTGGTGGCAACTGAATAAAACCATTTCTAATGCAACATTGTGCAGGTCCTCGTGAAAGATGTGGTAACAAGCAAGATCGCATTTCATTATTTTGATAAGATAATAGTGGCAAACGGGCATTACCACACTCCTAACTTTATTAAAATACCCGGTATGGAGCTGTTCAAGGGTGAATCCATGCACAGCCACGATTTCAGAACAATTGAAGTTTTTAAAGGCAAGTTTACGCTGTCAATAACCAGAATACTCAGATATAAAATAAAAACATTAAAATAATATACAATTATATTCTTAAATTTCAGATAAAACCGTGCTAGTTATTGGTGGAGGGCCAAGTGGAATGGACTTGTCCAATATTATATCTAGAGCGGCGAAAAGAGTTATGATAAGCCACCACGTTACAGACATTGGAGATCATATTTTCTATGACAATGTCTGCCAGAAACCAGATGTGAGGGAGCTGAATGAAAACGGAGCATTCTTTGTAGACGGGTCCTATGAGCAGTTCGACACTATTTTTTATTGCACAGGATACAAATATGCCTTTCCCTTTTTGAGTGTTGACTCGGGGATCTATGTCGAGGACAAGTACGTCCAGGATTTGTATAAACAATGCATTAACATCAGGAACCCATCGATGGCATTGATTGGCTTGCCTTTTTACGTTTGCGCGGCACAAATGATGGATCTTCAGGCAAGATTTGTTATGAGCTATTACAATGGAAGAAACGAACTGCCATCTGCGGAGGAGATGCTAAGGGACACCCAGAACAGAATGAACAAACTTTGGAATGAGGGCTACCGAAGACGACAAGCCCATATGTTGGGTCATAATCAAGTAGGTTTTTCTTTGAATCGATTTGTATGTTCGACAGACTACTATTTTGACTTCTTTAGGGTCACTATTACACGGATTTGGCGGAAACCGCTGGGGTAAAGAACATAAAAGCTGTTATGGCAAAATTGCACAACGAAAGCAGCAAGTGCTTTAATGAAAACCTACTTCATTTTCGAGAGGATATCTTTAAAATAGTAGATGATGATACTTTTATCAAAATAAATTAGTAAATTAAATGAATGTATGGCACAGAAGGCAGCAGAAGGATTAACTTTTGTACAATACTTTTGTATTTTGTGTGTTATAAAAAGAAACAATTTTCCATATTATTTTCATTTTCAAGAATGCAGTTTTGTTTTTTAATACTATATATATATATTTTTTTTTAATATTTTTCCATACCATTTATTAGTTGGCCAAATTTTCTAAGCAGTGTTTCTGGAGATAATATAAAATTATTTTATAACTTTAACAGAATGGTAAAACATCGATGATTCCCCGCCAAACATGTTAGCGATGTTTGGGAAACATCGATGACTTCAATGTATCTCCACCTATACAATGGACTGGCCACACTACTCCTCCTTCGCAATATCAACTTCTTGCATAATTTACGAAGCTCAATTCACTTTCAAAGTTCGCTGATTTAGGTGGTCTGGTTCTTCGAAAGAGTGCTCCGTCATGCAGTGTCCGTTCCTCAACCGCTTTTCGGCCAGTTTTCTGCGCAATTACGCAGAGGTGCTGACCCAATCCTACGCAACGTACTGTCCCGTGGTGGGCAAAACTCTGAACGCGGGCGAGAAGAAACTTTCACTCGCCGCCTCGCTGCCATATGCCTCGACTGCCACAAGGTCGTACTCTACTTCGACGGAAAGCAGTCGCTTTGCAGTGGCTGGTGACGTAAAAGCTGCCGACCATGATCAGGCTGTGGCTCCCGCCTCCGCGGAGACCTTTCCCTACGAGCGCTTCTTTAACGAGCAGATCATGAGAAAGAAACGGGACCACTCCTACAGGGTCTTCAAGAAGGTGAACCGCCTGGCTGGCGACGGGCTCTTCCCGCACGCGTTGGAGTACTCTGAGCGGTCGGAGAAACCCATTACTGTGTGGTGCTCCAACGACTACCTAGGCATGTCTGCTCATCCGGGCGTCAAGCGGGCAGTGCAGGAGGCCCTTAACATGCATGGATCGGGGGCCGGGGGAACGAGGAACATTTCTGGCAATTCGCTTCACCACGAGAGGCTTGAACAGAAGCTGGCCGAACTGCATCAGAAGGAGGCCGCCCTGCTGTTCACGTCGTGCTTCGTGGCAAACGACTCCACTCTTTTTACGCTGGCAAAGCTCTTACCCGGCTGCCAGATTTTTTCGGACGCTGGTAATCACGCCTCCATGATAATGGGCATTCGGAATAGTGGCGTGCCAAAGCACATTTTTCGCCACAACGACGTGAACCACTTGCGCTCGCTGCTGAAGCAGGTGGACAAGAGCACCCCGAAAATCGTAGCATTCGAGACAGTACATTCCATGACAGGTGCTATATGCCCGCTTGAGGAGCTGCTGGACGTGGCCCACGAATACGGCGCCATTACCTTTATAGACGAAGTTCACGCCGTGGGATTGTACGGGGACCACGGCGCTGGAGTCGGAGAACGCGATGGTGTACTGCACAAAATGGACATTATATCTGGTACCTTGGGCAAGGCGTTCGGTAACATCGGCGGCTACATTGCTGGGTCTGATAAACTCGTTGACATGATCCGATCGTATGCCGCTGGTTTCATTTTTACCACCTCCCTTCCCCCGACCGTGTTGTGCGGAGCCCTGGAGGCTGTTAATATCCTGGCATCGGAGGAGGGCCGTCAGCTGCGACACATGCACCAACGCAACGTCTCCTATCTAAAGAACTTGCTGAAACGCGAAGGTAAGATGTAATTTTAGAATTTATGTAATACGAATTTAAGGTTATCGTAACACTTTCCTCTCGTTTTAAGTGCTGGCTATATTTAGGAAGATATACGTACATGTGTATATTCCCATTCATTGCCTTTCTTTTATTAACTGCATTCTGTTTTTCTTTTTTTAGGTTTTCCCGTCGAAGATACACCCAGTCACATCATTCCAATAAAAATCGGCGATCCTCTGAAGAGCAGCCAAATCTCAAACGTGCTAATGGAACATTTTGGACACTATCTGCAATCGATAAATTACCCAACTGTTGCCCGCGGCGAAGAGAAACTCCGACTTGCACCGACACCTTTCCATACTTTCGAAATGATGAACGCCCTAGTTACCGATCTGAAGAAGGTGTGGGAAATGGTGGATCTCTCGACCAACGTTCCGCTTTCGCCGACCGGCTGCATGTTCTGCAACTCGGAGAGCTGTTGGCATCAGGACGCTTCCCCGGACCTTGAATGCGGAATTCCCAACTGCCCCCGCTTGGAAATCTCTGTAGCCGCTTAAGATCTTCCTCTTAACCAAGGCACGCATCTTAGCTGAAGCATTCGAAATATTTACCTTTGCCTATAAATTAATCTTGTGGTTTGTGGACATAAATAAACAATGGTATTGGTGCAATAAATATGATGTAATAATTCTACGGGTAGGGTGGGGACAAGAGGGGTGATATGACAGGTTGAGTGTCACCTTCGATAAGGTAAGTTGCGTGTTTCACGAGCAAAGTACTTTAGATCGCAAATGGTATTTAAATTAAGAAATGGCACGAAAGCAGTCTCCTTGACCGTTGACCTAAAATCGAAAGTCATTCGAACAAATAGTAGACAGCGGACGTCAAGTAAACCCCATTCTCAGAACTTCCCCTAGAAATATTATTGGTTTGGGTCATTAAGCTTTCGTTATCTATCATCGATGAAGCGCTTACTTAGTCTGAAATAAAATGATGAAATTAATACAGAATAAAAAGCACGGTAACTTCGGGAATCCGAGTTTGTATACCCTTTGCTTTGCAAAGTTCTTACTAAAATAATAATACCTTTTGCATAGGTATTAAAATTTTTGCAGATGCAGAATGAATCCACACAAAATTATGACTGTTAGCATTACTCATCCATTAAAGGTTCAATTTTAGTTGATGTGTACTTAATGGGCATTATTTTTATTTTTCGATAAGAGTAAATGTTTGGAAACATTCGCCTTATCACTACTAGCTCAACACTTGGAGATTGTATACAATAATTCTACCAAACAGGTCTGTACTGGATTCGAAGACCAACTTAATTTTTGAACACGCTATTTCTCGGGCTATATCTTTAATCTGAAACCGCTGGGGAGAGTTTATATCTTCTGGATAAAAGGACTCTTGATATATCTGGGCTCCATCTGCTGCATACATTAGAATTTCAGATTTTTTACCAGCGAACCCGCCTTGAAATTGAAACTCGAATCCAGAGACATTTTGGGGCTCATCAAAAATAACGATAATCCATTGGGGTGTTCCCTAGAAAGATCGCTTAACTTAGAGAATTAAAAACCTTTACAGAAAAAACTGGAATACCTCATCTGAACTCCAGGAAGTATCTTCTTTCGCATCAAACATGAATTGTTTTCCATATTGTTTCACTTCTTTGTTTAGCACTGAGCTTACCCTGAAATCAGCAAGCTTACTATTTGATAACTCGACAAAAATTTCAAAATACCTGCAGGAATAGTTAACTTTCGTCAAAATATTCATCTTATTATCAAAATAGTAAATAAACAAAACCGCGAGGTATAAGCATTAGAGGTGAGCAACTTTAGCTTTCTTGAAAATTTAAATTGTAAAGCCAAAGTGTATTACCATTCAGTATTATATTAAGTTTACTTTTAAAGTACGCTTCTACTTCCTAAATTTTAATTAAATAATTTATTTATTTAGTTATCTTCGATTTATAAATAAGTTCGTGAGTACTTATCGATAGGCGAACCCCTGGCTTGCAGCCCTAGAAACAGCTGGCAGGTTTATCAACATTTATAAACTATAATGATTAAAGCCATACTGGTATTTAACAATCATGGAAAGCCAAGACTTTCCAAATTCTATCAGTATTTTGTGAGTGCTTAGCCGTCTTACAGATCCCGATAATGTTCAGTTCAATATTTTTTTGCAGGATGAGAGTCTGCAACAACAAATAATCAAGGAGACATTCCAGCTGGTTTCCAAAAGGGATGATAATGTATGCAACTTCCTGGAGGGCGGCAGGTGAGTGTATTAATTATTTCATGCTCCTATTAACCCTTTACAATGCTCTTAGCTTGATTGGTGGATCAGATTACAAGCTCATCTACCGCCACTATGCCACGCTGTACTTTGTGTTTTGCGTGGACTCCTCGGAGAGCGAACTGGGAATCCTTGACTTGATTCAGGTCTTCGTGGAGACCCTTGATAAGTGCTTTGAAAATGTCTGCGAATTGGACCTGATATTTCACGCCGATGCCGTCCACCATATACTGTCAGGTTTGTGTGGAAATTGCAGAGAAATTTTTTAAATATGGTCTGATACGATCATTATATTTTAGAACTGGTCATGGGCGGAATGGTGCTGCAAACCAACATGAACGACATAATGGCCAGGATTGACGAGCAGAACAAGATCGTCAAGCAGGAGGCGGGGATCTCGGCTGCGCCGGCACGAGCTGTGAGCGCCGTGAAGAGCATGAACATTCCTCAACAGATTAAGGACATCAAGCTACCTGATCTGCCGCAGGCAATAAAGGACTTTAAGTTCTGACAAATGTACGTTTTATCCAGAAATCCCATTTTTCAATAAGTCTGAAACCTTCTCAATCCTCCACAGTTCTTCAAGAATTTCCAAAAGCAGTCAACGTTCTTCATGGACTGCTGATTCATTTACACTAGGCCTCATTGATCCAATGTATCTCCCTTTACCGAATAAATATATATATGCAATTTAACTACACATGCCTTTTATTTTATGGGCACTTCCGTGATTAAAATGTACATACCAATTTGTTGAAAGGTCAGTACAGAAGACGTCTATACCTAATTTTAATATTTAAATTCGAACGAAGACAAATGTAATTATATGTACATATAAAATATTCTCTTATTCAGTCAATGAAATCAACTGTTTGGACCGGCACATTCCAGATCATCCTCTTCACCTATCTCAAGCATAACTTGCATTATTTTCCTTTTCAGCCGCTTTCGGGAGAGCTCAGAGTTAAGGTTGCGAAACTCACAGGCGATAAGCTCCCCAAAGGCATCCCACTGATCCCGGACGGGGACGGGTGTGGCAACTGCAGGAGATTCGGCGAGCCGACTCGGGACTGGAAAAGCCGTTGCAAGAGGGGGCTGAGCAGGCATCAGCATTGATTTCGGTTCATCGACCTTTTCTAAATCCTCGCTTTCAATAACAGCCTCTATGATTATTGATTCCAAGCTCTCAACTGAAGATTGGGTTGGTTTTTCCACCTCTTCATCGTGGTCTGTGTAGTTGTAATCCAGCTTAGCTATTTTCTACAATGAAAACAAGAAAATTACAACGTGTAGGGGCAGTAGGACTGACAATTTGGTATCACACCTTGCACTGTGAACTCTGCTGATACCCTGGCCGGGGTTCGATCACGGATCGCAGGAACATCAGAGTCTTGAAGTGCTCCCATCGGCATGTTTTCTCCGGTACTTGACTGGTGGTTCCTCCCGATTCCTCCAGTCGTCGTTCCAACTTCTTTAACTCGGAATTGAATTGGTTGCGCAGATTGTGCACCTTCTTTCCGTAATCGTTCTTTGTAATCCCGAGCGTGGTGCAGATGTGTTCGATGGCCTTTGTACGACACTCTTTATTTTTATACAATTCCGAAAAGTGATTCCATAAACAATCCGAGTCCCGATAAAGCTCAATTAGTTTTGATATCTTTTCGCGGCTCCAAATAGTGGGTTTTCGTCGCTGGCGACCGTCTCTTTTTATAGGGTTTAATTCTCCCTCCAAGGTATTGGGCATGTTGTTATTATTATTATTCAATATTATATTTTTAATAACAAATTGCCAGTGTGCCCAACTCTCAGTTAATGCAATATGCCTGTTCCGACTAATAAATATAAATAAAAAACTCCAACACAGCTAAGGCCGCGTTGATTCTTTTTTTTTATATAAAGTTGAATGAAAATGACGGTTTTTTGAATAGGTTTATTTATTCAAGAGTCAAAATATTTAAACTGTACAAGCTGTACAAATCGATAGAAAGAAATCGAATATTTGTTGGTATTTTTGTATTTGTAGTATTTTGTTGTCAGAAAACCAATCGAACAAAGCGGCTATCGAATGCATCTAAGTAATTGTTCTTCAGTATATAAATAAAATAAATAATTATTATAAATAAAGGCGTCCGCGCGCGCCGTAAGCTATTGGAAAATGTGTGCGGCACACGCGAAACAAAAGTAGATCCGTTATCCGTGCTGGCTATGGTGACGAGGGACCACATTACTGATAAATACGGCCGACGCCCACTAAACAGTTTCCTTTACAGAGACTTGGATAAATGCGAATTGGGTAAGTGTAATTAAACAAAAGCTGGCGTCTGGCAATCCATAACGAATAACGCCTTTGCAATTACAGACTGGACGCGGAACACACTTGAGCCGCCAGGGAAAGAGCACCGAACGTAAGCGCAATGTCACAAGTAATACCAAACACGCCCACACCCCAAATGCTGACGACATCAACGCCTATAGAACCCATGAAACCACCACCATCGTTTCCCACGCTAGGCGTCGCTGCACATTTGAGCGAACAGGCGTCGGACGTGATACTAAGGGCCTCCACAATTTTTGGCGATATGAAACACCATAGAGCGGCGGCGCCTTTGGATCTCGAGAACGTGCACAACGGCGTCGGTGTCGGTGCTGCTGAGACTGATAACAACGGGAGTGCGGGTGAGGACGGGTCGCCGTACGGTGGCAACTCCAAGATCCGCATCATGCCAACCATCAAGCTGCTGGCCACGCCGCACGTGTCGGACCCCAAGCGCAAGTTCGTGTGCCCCTACGACAACTGTACAAAGAGCTACGGCAAGAGCTCCCACCTGCGCTCCCACCTCACATGGCACACGGGCATCAAGCCCTTCGTCTGCAGCGAGCCCAAGTGTGGCAAGGGCTTCACCCGCTCCGACGAGCTCAACCGGCACCTGCGGACGCACACTGGCGAAAAGCCCTTTGAGTGCATCCAGTGCACCAAGAAGTTCTCGCGCAGCGACCACCTCACAAAGCACCTGGCCACCCATGACAGGCAGCTGAAAAGCAGCCCGCCCAAAAGGTCTGTGCCCAACGCCGTGCGGCTGAAACCGTCGAAGAAGCACTCCGCCGAGTCGGAGCCCTCGGGTTTCCACTTCATGGCCGCCATGAGCGGCTGTGGCGATCAGAACGTGGACCAGCAGCACCAGATCCATCAGCAGCAGCCACAGCCGCCTGCGGAGATCGTTGACTACCAACACAAACCGCTGAAAATAAAGCTGGAGCGGCCAGAGCACAGTGACAAGTACCAGATCGTAGCGCCTCCACACGCCCCTGAGAACCAGAACCACAGCCAGCTGCCATCCTTTCTTAACCAGGCCAAGCCCGAGGTGAAATACGAGCCGGCCGACGAAATTGTAAATACACTGTCTCAATTACCGCCGCAGGATGGCCCCGGGACATACGGCATGCCTCAGTTCGTGCAGGACCGACCTTTCCGCTGCCGGCAGTGCGAGAAGCGGTTTAAGCGGCAGGACGACCTTAACCGGCACATACGAACGCACACTGGCGAGAAGCCCTACGCCTGTCCGCAGTGCTGTCGCCGATTTGTGCGGAGCGACCACTTGAAAAAGCATCAGCAAACGCATTTGAAAATACGATAGTTTCATAATTAACTACTCCATAAGTCGCAAGCCATTGGCATCCAACCCAATATTTATATTGGCTGAAACGGGCGTGTGTCGGGTGACGCACTCAGTACAATAAAATTAAATAAATTTGCAATTTAACAATATATTCCTATACATGTTTAATGCTGGCCCTTATATCTCAATTTGTATGTATGTATTTGTAAATAAGTCGTATGCAATTTTAATTTTAACTTAAACCTATCTGTGTTGCCAGAACATGAAGATATATTTTTAAAAATTTAAACCCTCTGCTGTTTTTTACTTTCTGGCTAATGTGCTACTCGCATCCACACTTTAATATAAAAAACTACTGCAGTATACGTTCTCGTGCTTATTTTTGGGTCATAAGGCTTCCTCTAATGGGAATATATATTACATTAGAAAGAATTTAATGATTGAAAAACTTTTGTTCCAATTTTAACCCCTTTCAAAATATTTCATCGGTGCGCCACTGAGTGTCGTTGTTATCGATAAGAATTTTTCTGTCGCTGCTCGGTTTTTGACATCACTAATGGCATTTTGATTTTTGAATTGCTTAAAAAGTTAGTAGAAATGTGCGACTTTGCAGCCTTGTGGGCGGATGTTGTAAAAATATTCCCAGTTCTGGGTGGTGTGGTAGGTTGATCTCTTCGTTTTATTTACGAGTTCTGGCATTATCACTTGCAAACCATTTCAGAATCAGGCTGCGGTCCCCGCCGGTCCAATAGATGAGAAGCTGTTTGAAAATGTTCGCCAGCACCTGACAATGTTTGGAGGCATTGACACCTTTGCTGCTCTGGTTGACCTGGAAATTCAGTCGTCCATTCGAAAGGTTTTGGTGCCAAAGTTTTGGAAACACTTTCACAGCTTGGTGCCACCAGAACTGCAGGGCGGCTTCAGCGACCAAGCCTTGGCCATAGAAGCTTTGCCTGACAAGAACCGCCTGTTCACCCAGTTTATAGAGGCCGTTAACGAGCTGCACGAGGGATTTCAGAGCCTGATGCACGTCAAGCCCCGCCTAATTCAGCTCATTGGGAGCGAAGAAAGGCCAGCTTTCAGGACAGTGAAGTTGATGCGGGAGGATGGAATCAAGAACTGCTTACGGGACTGCCTGCTGGCCCAGCTGCCGCCCACATTCAGCGTGATCGTGGGGGCCTTTTACTGGGTCCACTTTAAACTCTTCACCAAAGCCTCACATCTGTCTCTGACCACAGTTGGTATGTAGTAGGCAGCTCGGTCCTAAGCTCTTTGATTAACCGGATGCCTTTTAAGACTCTGATGTATTCGACGAGCTGCTGTGCGTCGGTTGCAACTTCGATGTGGAGCAGTGCTGCTGCCAAAAACTGACTGAAATGGTGAACAAGACAAACACGAGGCTGTTTGAGATGAATCTCACTGATCGCCTAACTGGCAGTGCATTGACAGCGCTAATTAAGCTCAAAATCAAGGAGCACATTAACGACACGTGCATGGGCATATTCGACCGGAGCCATCTGAAACAGCTGGAAACGGTGAGTGGGGGTGTCCTACATTTAAAGCCCCGAATTTTAAATTAAAATCTGGTCTAGTGGCTTTCTGATGTGATAATGTCCTGGCTGGCAAACATTTTCTCAGAATGGAAGGCCAAGGATTGTATAACGGAAGAGGATGCCCCCGCCCCTGTCCAATCCTTTAAGGTCAAACTGACCTATTATATGTACGAGACCTTCGCACAAAGCGTTATCGGCCAGTTCTTCAGCATTATTATTGGTATGATTCGGGAAAAAAAAAACATTGCCAAATATATAGTTATTTGAATATAATGCTCCACAGACTATCCAGATTCAATTCCGGCCATAGACGACCTCAAGATTTGCATGGAAAAGATTGACATGCGCATCTACCTAACCGAATCGTTGCGAAGCTCCCTAGAAGCCCGAATTCTGCATCCTGGCGTCAATACCATGGACATATTGACTGGATACGTGGCGGCCATAAAGGCCATTCGCCATTTGGACAATACTGGAGTGATATTGGAGATGGTCACAGCCCCCATTAAGGACTACCTTCGCAAGCGCAACGACACGGTCCGGCGTGTAGTAACCGGACTGACCGAAGAGGGACCCACCGACCTGTCCGAGGAACTAGCCAAGGGCGAAGCGATCAAAGACGGCAAGGATTCCGGCGCCGACGAGTTCAGCAACTGGGAGAACTGGGAACCAGATCCGTTCGGCATCGATGCCAGTGTGATGCAGTACAACAGCTCGAGGAAAATGAGATCGGCCGACATTATATCAATGGTCGTTGATATCTACGGAAGCAAAGAGTTGTTCATGACGGAATATCGCAATCTAATGGCTGACCGCCTGTTGTCCCAGCTGGACTTTAATTCGGAAAAGGAAATTCGAAATCTAGAACTACTAAAGATCCGATTTGGTGAATCCCTTCTGCATAGCTGTGAGGTAATGCTGAAAGACGTTACCGACTCTAAGCGAATCAACGCGCACATCCATGGAGAAAGCAATCGCCCAGAAAGTAAGTTACGATGACTTCTAACCTTTTGGGCTGAGACATTTATATTTGTACCTCGTCTCTAGATCAGCAGTTTGACATTTCATCGTTAATCGTTTCGGCACAGTTCTGGCCGTCCTTCAACAAGGAGAGTCTGCAGCTGCCCGAGGAGATCGAAACGGAGTTCAAGAAGTATACCAAGGCGTATGAAGCTTACAAAGGGAATCGTACGCTTAACTGGCGTACGGTAACAGGGCGTGTGAACATCGAAATTGAAATTGGAGATCGAACCATGGAAATGGTTGTAAGCCCCACCTTGGCGGTCATCATTTACCATTTTCAGGATAAGAGCGAATGGACTCTTGAGGATCTCAGTACAATTACTAAAGTCCCACAGTCTGCTCTACGGCGTCGTCTAAGCTTTTGGCAGAACCACGGATTGATTTCGGAGACAACGCCGGGAGTGTTTACACTTCTGGAAAAGGAGTCTGAGGAGAAGTCACAATTTGAAGAAATGAGTCTAACTGAAGCCGATGAGGAGGACTTGGAGTCGGCCATGGCCTCGGCCAGTGACCAGAGGGAAGAGGAACTTCAGGTAAGTAGTCGAGCATTTGGTTGCATTCCCTTGATTCTTAAGAATTCCGAATTCTTCTCCGTTTACAGGTCTTTTGGTCCTACATTGTGGGCATGCTTACGAATCTCGACTCCATGCCCATAGACCGCATCCATCAGATGCTGAAACTGTTTGCCTCCCACAGCGGCGGCGTTGAGTTCACTCAGGATGAGCTAAAGCACTTTTTGCAGCGTAAAGTCAGGGAGCACAAGCTTATATTTTCCGGCGGGGTTTATCAATTGGCAAAGTAATTTTTGGGAACTGTTATCAAACAACTAAGTTGCAATTGACTGAAGAAATCGTGAAATAAAAGTGATAACGCTACTGAAGTTTCGGTTCCTTGCACGTCGTCCACATCTTGGAACTTTAGTCTTATCTATTCGTAATCAGAGCTTATCACTCATGCTATAGTGGGGGGTAAAGCCTTTGCCTTAAATTTCTTTTTACTGAATGAGTTGAACAAAATCTAAAAATACGTCTAAAACTTAATTTATTTAGCTTCAAATTTATATATATATTTATGTATACTATTCCCGTTAGATCAACAAATTCAAACTTTTAAGCGTTCTTAAAACTAAAGGCAAAGCAAAGTGAAGTTTGTCTCGATAATCTATACAGATATACAGGGCTAACAGTTTTTGGCTTGATAAAATAAATCACAAACTTTGCGGCTTAATCAATGCTTTATACACGCAAACTAAGTATGCCTAATTTAATGTCGCATTCGTTTCTCAAACTGTAATCTGTACATCGAAAGTTTATTCAGGTATATCAATGCAGAGCACGCTCTTCCTTCTTCAGGACGCGGGCCTGGTAGACGCTTTCCCGGTGTTCCGGAGTTAGGACAGCATTTATAAAGGGCGCAATACGATGAATCCGCTGCTGAAATCGAGACCGGTCCCGGGCAATCACTTCCCACTTGCTCTTCCTGGCCGCCCGATAGGCGTAGTCCCAGGTGTGCATTACGTGAACTTCCGGCTTCAGGTTGAACCGTACCTGTGTGCGAAGGGATAGTTAGTAAATAACGCACTCCAGTTAAGGATGTATCAGGGCAAACCTTTTTGACGCTCTTGGAGCTGTCGTTGCTGCTGCACTCGCAGGTCTTTTCATCGACCTGCTCGGTGTCATCTTCGCAGCACGTCGTGAACTGAACGCTGATATCGTCATCGTCATCATCGTCGTCCTCGTCTTCGCCCTCACCATCCATGTCGTCTTCCTCGTCTGCGTCATCTTCGAAGCAAATAAAACTGTCCTCGCTGCATTCTGAAATGCTCCTCTGACGTCGAAGGCAGCCCGCCTTGGTGCTCGATCCACCAGAGACGTCCGCATTGTTATTCTTGTCGCTGGACACTTGACTAGAGTTGGGTTCGTCCGGGGACTCCTTGTAGCCGTGCCGAGAGTGCGGATGCAGGTCGATAAAGAAGCAGCAGGAGCGCCGAAGCGCGTCCAGCTTGAGTCCCGCCATCTTGACGCCCGGTGGACTCTGCGACGCAGCGACGCACTGGTGCAGGGCTGATTGCATCTGGCTGACGACGTCCATGGCCATCAGTTGGAACGACATCATGCTGGCCAGGGGTTCCGGCTGCAGTGGGGGCATCAGCAGCTGCTCCTTGGTGACCGTTCGGTGCGATTCGAGCGGTTCTGTTTCGGGCTCCTTGTTAACCTTGTTTGGCTTCCACAGTGGCCGCCCAGTGAGGCGATGCGACGGTGAGCACCGATACTGCTCGTAGATGGGGGAGCTCATGTTTGCAATCAGTCGGAGAACAAAGAGGAAGGGGTCAAACAGCGCTCCCATAAGGGTGTGGAATTTCGACATCTAATCTTCAAAACACAAATACGCTGCTGGGGGGACTCCTTTTGAAAGGCCATTTTCTTGTGCTTGGCTTTGGGTGACGGTGGCATTGTTCAGCCAGCTTAATTTGAGGCAGATTTTTCCATGATTACTCGATGAACCAATAATGTAATGCGGGGTGAAATAACGAAATATTTTTTTTGCATCCGACACTTTGCGCGCGATTTGCATTCAGTTGTATGCTTGTTCAGCTTTCGTTTCTAGGGTATACAGCGAAATATAGAGTCCGGGCACGAAAATATTGAGAGTTTTACACGTTTTATTCAAGAATAATTCCATACTTTTTCACTGAAAATTTATCGATGAAAAATAGTCGATGAATCACCTTGAGCGTTGTTGTTTTTGTGATTTGTGTCGGACATTGTTATCGATTGTTCGATTGCTTATATTCAAATTAAATTTTTCTTAGTTTTACGAAAATAAATTTATATTTATACTAAAAACATCTTCGAATCAAAAGTGAACGAAATTTAACAGACTAATATAAGGGGTAGTAAGATAGGGGGGAAAATATAATATTTCTATTTAGTTTGCATTTATTATTTATAATTTAATAACAACGCAATTTGATATCTTTGTTTTGTTCTAATTATAGCTGGGCTGCTAAGTATTTAAATCATGTTCCAATGTAGTAAAAAAAAAACTATTAAACATCAGTTTAAATATATCGATATATCGAAAGTTTATAGGTCGATTTTGAAACCCTACTTTCTGCACCGCATATAAAGTACTTATATATGTAAAACCAGTATTTTTAGAATAGTTTTTTGATTGAAACTTCGCTGATATATATATTTGTTTTAATTTTAAGGGCAATCGAATAAGTTAGACTAATAAATACAAATAAGAACCCATACTTAATTTCCGTTGGAGTATATTATAGTCAATATTAGGGTTATTATTAAGGATAGGCTATTTTATTCCAATTTAACCAATTTGTGATGTACACATACATATAGTATGTGTGTACATCATATATGCATTTCATCAACGCAAATTACAAAAGAGACGCGATAATGT
This sequence comes from Drosophila nikananu, assembly GCA_008042635.1. Classification (NCBI taxonomy): domain Eukaryota; kingdom Metazoa; phylum Arthropoda; class Insecta; order Diptera; family Drosophilidae; genus Drosophila; species Drosophila nikananu. The sequence goes on from VNJV01001637.1 coordinate 16,016, forward strand.
AAAATGAAATACACACAAAACGATTACTTCCGTGTGTCAGACATTGTTTTTGTTCTTTAGCCGATATTTATACCTGACACTGTATGAAAATGCAAGTGCATGTTCCGCTGCGTCATTCTCCATACTCGACGGCAGATAAATACATACAAACATACATACATATGTACGACGTACTTCCATCTGTAAATAAGTAGTTTTCGGTATATTCGCACGTAATTTTTTAAATATCCAAGTTTAACTGCAAAACATGTTCGTATACTAGAGAAGCATGAAGAAGTCGTTAGCTTCATCCCAAAAACAACGTAGCGAAGCATATAATATAATATTATGTATTATTTCGATTTTCCGTACTCAAAAAGCGTTCAGAATTGTGTGAAATAAACAGAAGCCAGATTGATATTCATGCCAACATATTTACATACATACATTCGTATATACAAATGTACATATATGAACACAAACACACGCACAGATAATCAAACAGCCATATGATTAATACACATCGAAACAGCTGATTCATAA
>VNJV01001649.1:9162-21703 GCA_008042635.1 Drosophila nikananu
AAACTCAACTGATTTCAGTCTGGTTTGGTTTTTTCTTCTTATTTTTTATAGGAGAACATTTCTGCATTCAAAACTCGATTTCCAATTTTTTGATACATTTTTCACAATTTTGACGGTGAACCCCCTTTAAAAAAATAGGTGACGGTGAACCCCCTTTAAAAAAATAGGTACATTTTTTTGCTCAAAAATCGCGAACTTCTTCAGTGGTTTTTTGATCGTAACTTGGCTTAAACTCAACCGATTTCAGTCTGGTTTGGTTTTTTCTTCTTAGTTTTTATAGGAGAACATTTCTGCATTCAAAACTCGATTTCCAATTTTTATACCCTTGCAGGGTATTATAATTTTAGTCAGAAGTTTGCAACGCAGTGAAGGAGACATTTCCGACCCTATAAAGTATATATATTCTTGATCAGCATCAACAGTCGAGTCGATCTAGCCATGTCCGTCTGTCTGTCTGTCTGTCTGTCTGTCCGTCCGTTTCTACGCAAACTAGTCCCTCAGTTTTAAAGCTATCTGGATGAAACTTTGCAGATATGCTCCTATATGCTCTCACTGCTATATATGTCGGAACGAGCCGGATCGGCCGACTATATCATATAGCTATATAGGAAAGATCGGTAAATTTTAATGAAAAAAATTATAACTTAGCCAATTTTTACAATATTTGTATAACATTTGAGATATGGCCATTTTGTATTATTCCAGAATTTCGGTTTTAATTTTATTCGAATCGGACCACTATATCATATAGCAGCCATAAGAAAATATATATAAATTCATTAAATTCGTTCGCAACATTTTTCGCTCGCAACATTTACTTTATGTCAGTACCCGAGAAAACGAAAAAGTCAGAAGATTTTTCTTCTTCTTCTTACTTACTGCAAGGGTATTTAAACTTCGGCATGCCGAAGTTAGCTTGCTTTCTTGTTTTAAACATTTTTCACAATTTTGACGGTGAACCCCCTTTAAAAAATAGGTAAATTTTTTTGCTCAAAAATCGCGAACTCCTTCTGTGGTTTTTTGATCGTAACTTGGCTTAAACTCAACCGATTTCAGTCTGGTTTGGTTTTTTCTTCTTATTTTTAATAGGAGAACATTTCTGCATTCAAAACTATCTTTCTAATTTTTTGACCATTTTTCCACAAATTTTCACAATTTTGACCCTTTGGGTCATTTTGGGCAATATTAAGAAGAGAAACAACATTAAAGCAAAATCAAAGTAAGCACTTGAATGTGTAAAGTTAACACTAAAGTGAATTTTAAGATTTAATTTGTCACAAGCTGGAACATTTTACTTACCAATAATGTACCATTTAATTGGTATTATTTATTGTTATTTTATGAGTTAGAATTTCAATTTATTTTCCTGCCAAAGTAAAGATTAGTTTGCTTTCAAATTGTTACTGCACAAATTTGTAAACCATTTGTTGTGTCCAAATGATTTGGTTTTAATGCAAACTAAAACAATCAAAGGCAAAATCATATTTGAATAATTAAATGTTCGCATTTTGTGTGGGAAATAGCTTCGGCCTCCTTACCCAAGCCCCGCGTTGGCTAAATGAACAATTTTCTATATTCCATACATATATTTATTTATCCGAGACACGTGAAATGGACAGGCAGCCGCGGGCGTTGAATGTTTGAATAAACAACCGCAATAATAAGTGAAGGCAGAGGCAGGGCAGTGAGTGGCCAAGCCGAAGTTGGATGAAGTCTATGAATAACTTTTCTAAAGAGAAATATTTTAAACAAAGCTAGTTTTTTATAAGTTACATAATCTACATTAACTTTGATTAGGAAACTATCAAGAAATATAAGTATTATATGTATAAGCATTTTTTTTTTGTTGAACTGATTATAAGTCTGTTTATTTTTTTGTTGAAATGAAAATTAAATTCAGTTAATTTAAGTTACATACAGTTCGTTAAAGATAGTAAATTAACTTAATTTTTTTTTGTATTTAAAAAAAAAGGACATACTTAAAACCTAAATAATTAAAGACTCATCGAATAATATTTTAAAGTATTCAGCCTTAATTTTAGCTGAGAAACTATGTGGTTTTCTTGGAAAATCCTGCTGAAGAATTAAGAACTTCGAAATATATTACTTAGCTAACAAAATGTTTGCTTTTTAATCAAAATATCTTGTTTATATACCGAAAAATATTATGATTTTATGGAATTAATATTTGAGGTTGGAAAAAGTTTTATTATTTATAAATTATTCTTTTCTTTATAACCGACAAGTCTTTGTCATTGGAATAAAGATAAACATCATAGGCAGAGCTATATTATTTAATTTATTTAAATCACTAGTTAGTGACCTTTCAGGACAACTCGGAATAGGGATAACAAACCAACTTAGTGGGATTATAGAACTGTTTGTGTGTGGGTGCTGCTCGCTTCGGATAGCGATGAAGCGATGACAGCAACGTGATAATGATTTCCGTTTTCACACCTCGTCGCGACACACACACATAAAGGATGTCAAAGCGGGAAAAACTGCAAGGACGCGGCGAAAGGGAGAAGCGGAAGTGCAGCATTTGCACATTTCCGGCGCTGCTCACTCAGCCAACGTGCATAATCGATTAACTGGCGCGCATAAACATGACCGCAAATGTGCAAATGCACGGCGGAGGGTCCGGGGATAAAGCGGCAAAAAATGGGGCGAAGTGGGGGCGGCGGCGGCTCAGACAGAGAGAGAGAGAAAAGGGGGGTTGCTGGTGGGCCTGTCGACATGCATAAATGCAAATGCCATGGCAATACATATGCAAATTACTTTTCACACACTCCGCTTCACAGAAAAATGCACCGCAATCCGGACGGATGCCAGTCCCGGATGCGGGCGGCAGCAGTAGCATGCCACGGACGCCGGGGGGCACGGGGTATCCGGTTATAGTCTGCCACTAATTTTGTGTTTTCTCTGCGGGCTGGCGGCAGCCACTAAACTAATTGCAAAGCGAGTCCTCGCCTGCGTATATTTCCATTTGGCATTTCCCAGGGAAATTGCTGGGAAATCAGTGCGCTGGATGCTGATACGCCGGATCGAACTGCACGGGCGAAATATATAGGTTCTATTTTCATATTTAAATCATGAAAAGGGGGGCGTACTCCTTGAACGATTACGGGAAATATCCTTAACTTAAGCATAACTTGAATATTTATTTCATTTTACTACGAATTTCAGGTATTATGTGGGCCGAGCTATGAGGTATAGATGCTTCCATTTTGTTGCGAACCCCGCACTGATTTAAAAAAGAATTTCCAAGAAATACAGCATAAAATGCGAAGTATAAATGGAAATTATATTTAAGCAGATTGCTACATTTCAAAAGGAAATTAAAGAAACAAGAATTCGGCAGCAATGTTTGAGCTGTTCTTTATTGTTTTCCTGGTCAGTTAGTTTTAGTTTTATCAGAAAGCCTCGTTGTCCATATATGAAGTGCTAAAGGGTAAGTCGAGTTACTATATATGTCCCTGCATCGCCCCATAGGGTCCTAACTTACCCAGGTTTCGTGGTCCAAAGGTAATCTTGTGATAGCAAGTGTTGTTCATTTCATTTCTTTATATGTTTTTTAATAAACTGAGAGGTAAGTAGAGTTACTATACATGTCATTGCATCGCCCCATAGGGTCCTGGCTTACCTATGTAGGTGTTGTGGTCCAAAGGTAAGATTATGGTACGAGTCAGCTCGGCGTAGCACCTGCGGCATCGCCTGAGGGAGGCGTACCAATAAGTTAAATTTCCGTTCCAGAACCCTGCGCCTCGCAAGTCGGCCACATGGTGGAGTGACCAATGGTCGCAGTAAGGGCATTGGCTCAAGCCCATAGTGGCCGCAGTCGTCTCATCTTCCGAAAGGTCAATATAGTCTATGGGCTCGATCCCATCGGCTAGTCGACGCCGGTTGGCCATTATATTTCCTTTATTTTAACAACTCAAAGATGGTTTGCTTTTGGGACGAATATATTTTGACTCAAACTCAGGGCAAACTGAAATTCCAAGGTCTGCTTGGATACGTACATATGCCCTTGCAGGGTTTTATAATTTTAGTCAGAAGTTAGTCAGTCATTCAGTGGAAGTCTACTGAACCGAAGGCAGCTTGCAATTTGCACGTTTTATAAATATAACAAAAGTAAATACAATTTTGCACAATGAGTGGGGGAGATCCAGTGGAGTTCCCCAAACCCTCTGATGAAGAGCAGCTACAGGTGGCCAAGGAAGGAAAACTGAATGGCCTCCAAATGGCGCTGGTTGAGATCTGTCTTCCGAGAGGCAGCCTCCTAACTAGTGACTTCGAGGTTGTGTCTGCTTCGACCACCTCCTATGGCGGATCGCAACCATCATCGGCCAAGCCTCAACACGACGGCAGTCAAATTTGAATCTGATAAATAATCAGTAGCTTCTTTCTAATTTTCTACTTGGGTCAGAAGTTTGTTAGGCAGTAAAGGAGTCATTTCCCACCCGTTAAATATATAAAATGCAATATGATTCTGTTGTAGTGAATTGGAAATTGTATTTTAGCAGATTTTTATAAAATATACATACACCGGGCTGAAGCACTACAATGTACGCCACTCCAGGTGTACACCACTTCCCGGTGGACTTCTTCAAGAGCGGACAATGTATTCCGAGACAGTGATACTTGCAGAAAGACCTTGACAAGCTCGAACATCATTGGTCATCATGCAGGACCAGCGGAGAGCAGCTCCGACCCAAAGGGGGATCTTTGAAGGTCGCCGGGACGGAGTGGCATTCCCAGGCAGCAGCTGGACGAGGGAGCAGCTCCTACTGGGGCTTTTCCTCGGCATTCTTCTCCGGCTTCGTATACAAACGCACGAATTTTCGAGATTACTCGGGGGCTTCATGTACTTCGGAATAAAGTCGAACTGTCTGATGGCGAATATGTAGAACTATGAATGAACACACACCTCAATACTTGAAGATAACTTTTGGAAATTTACAAAATTTGGAAAGACTGGAAAGACGTAATGATACAAATAATTTACAAATCTTTAGGAGAGATCTGGCTGGTTGGACGAATGGAAGTACATATACTGAATCTGACTAGGAATGGGGTTGGGGAGCTGGAGTTTGGGTTTGACAGGAGGAGTTCAAGGCTGACTTTATGGATATTAAAAAGTATATTAAATAGTTATTCCTACACACCTTTATTTGCAAATATTTATTTTATCACTTTGAAAACCATTAATAAAATCTTAAAGAAAATATATAGATTCAGCAAATGAACCCAAATTAAGGAGAAACATTTATGCCTAATTTATATTGTATTTAAATGTTTTATGAGCCACACTTATTCATAAAATAAAAGAAAGTTAAGGTTTAAACAACAAAAGGCTACAGAAATAAACTAAGTCCTATGTATAAATAAACACACATAAAATTCAGCAATTAATTCATTTCCCAACAATTAAATGTATTGTAAATATTGCCTCAAAAACTAGTAATTTTATTTACATTCCTCCTGAGTTTTAACAACAAATTGACCCACCTGGCAGCCTCAATAATTAACCACATAAATCCCCAAAAATAAGAGCAGGTAGGCAGAGTGAAACCTGAGCAATGCTGAAAGGGGGAAGGAAAACTTCGTCCAATTCCCAGCTGTGCCATCGATCTGGCCGGGGGGTCAGCCACTCACTACTCCTCGGACTCTCTTCCTTCCCCCGAAATCCCCAGGTCAGGACATCCACACGGCTGTCTCCTGGCTGCCTTCGAATTACTTTGAATTGACAAAAGGGCTCTCCGACTACGAGGAGCAAAATCCCAATGAAATTTATGACCCTGTCCGCCCAGGACCAAACAAAATAAAGGATATTCGAGTGGGGAGTGGGCTTTCTGAGTAAATCAGAGAGCAAAAATGGCGCAAAACTTTCGCCTTGATTTTTGGCAAATTAATTTTAGTTAAATTTCAACACGTTTACTTTGGGTGTAGGTGGGTTTTCCCTGCCTGAAACCAGACAACTTATGTAAGCTGGGGCGGGGTTGGGGGCTGCAGGGATATCCTACCAAAAGTTGAGTTGCCTCGTAACTTTTGCCATATTGTTTGGGGGGGTAAAATTGAAAAGAGGAGTTTTTGGTGAGAGGAAGAGGGGAGGGCTGGTAATGGTGTTATTTTCCCCAGTTTTCCCACGTAGACAATGCCATTTTCAGCGGCGGCTCTAAGGATGCCAGCAAAAAGTCTCATCTAAATTTTGACTCATTTCTGGGAATATTTCTGGCTTGATTTTTCTCACAAATTTGTGCTTTAAAAGTATTTATTCATAATAATTATTGCTTCTATTAGTTAAATTTATAAATCAACCTTCTATGAAGTGAGCATTTCTTATGGGAAATTCATCAAATAACTTGAAGAAACATACATGTTTTTGTAATTTTCCTTAATTTATTGTTTGTTTTTACAGGCAAATTTAAAGTGCCTGTGAGACGTTTCTTCTTCAATGAATTCTTTCCAGCGGCATTGTAATTATGGCCACGCCCCCTTTGCCCTTAGTTTTCCCGTGCTTTTCCCTCTTCCTTGAATTTCGCAACTGCTTTTTGCTATCTGCTGGCCCAGGGAGCAAAAGCAACTGGAAGAACAGGTCCTTTTCCGACTGCTGTTGTCGGTTTTGTTGATTTCTAATCAGAAACGTGTTTGCATGCACACGGCCAGGGCGGGGGGGTGGTAGGCTGGTGCCCTCCAGGGGCCAGGAGGGCACTGCTAGTGGGTGGGGGGGAAAGCAAGAAAAGCAGGGAAAAGCTGGGAAAACATAGGCCACCCGTTGCTGTCGCTTGAGTAATGGCTGCAATAGGCAACGTGATGTCTTCTGCAATGGTCGGAAAAGTGAGAAAGAGCTGCGGAAAATAGTGCTAAGGGAGAGCAGGGGTCACTGGGAGAAAGCAATACAAAAAATAAAAATAAAATAATAATAAGGTAAATTTTAAAAACAAAATAGAAAACAATATGTAGCAAACATAAAATGTTGTTTTTCATAAAGAAAACTTTTCCCAAAGTTCAAGGCATATTCTTCAAATATATTCTTCTCCCTTTTTCTGTCACTGTATAAAAACTAATGTGCAGGGGGGGGAGATGTCCTCGGCTTGGAGACAACTGGCAGACAGAAGGAGACAAGTGCACGGACTTGTGGCAGAGTGGCGGAGTGAAGGAGCGTGCAATGTGTTTGGCTGCGTGCGTGGTTTCATTCTCAGTTTCCTTCATGGCTCCGCCATGTTGCCCTGTCGCCCGTTTCCGGTTTCCGGTTTGCGGTACACTACAAAAAAGTAGACTTTTTAGTTTGGAGTCTTAACAATAATGTGATAAAATTGATATTTTCAATTATAATCTTTACAATTTTAAAAGAAAAGATAGAACAATTTGTTAAATGAACTATACAAAATTTAAGTACATATGTATCGATTTTATGTGAATTAAATCGATAGTTATGGTAGAAATCGAACTTGACATTGAAACTGCATTGATTAAATCGATAACTACCGTAATTAAAACAATTAATTAATGTTTATTATAATTGAATTTAAAGGCATTAAACCTTCTATACTAAGGTAATGGTTTTTGATAGCTATAAAACATATAATATATATTATATTATACACATTTTTTTAATAATGCAATCAACAAAACCATATTTGTCCATGTATAAAAAACATCGATTGTTATTTGGTTTAAGCATTACTGCCAGGAATTTTGTTTTTATCGATTACAGTAAGATAATATATTTTGTAATAATCAACTCATCAACTAATCGATATTTTTCAATGTATTCAAAATTATCGATTTTTATTTGGCTTAATCCTTATACTTTCAAGAATGTAGTTTTTATCGATAACAGTACGATATTTTCCTTGAATTTGATTTGTGTCCAGATTTTTTCCGACTGCTAGAGCAGGGGACCCGAAGGAAGTGCGGGCTCTGCAACATGCGTTCGACAATCAAGAGGCTGCAAGTCAAAAGCCAAAACTTTGTTTCGCACCAAAAACACCGAATACCGTATTTCCCTAGGAATTGAAGGGGGAAACAAAAGAAGAGTAAAAAACAGCTCTGAGAAATGTAAATAATGACTTTGAGGGGAGTGCGAGGGCCACAGGATTGAAATCGAAATCGAAATCGAAATCGAGCAATTCATTCATTTATTCATGGCCTTAGTTTCGCAATCACCTTCCAAATGGCCCCCTCTCAATCACCGCCCATGGCAATCTACATTTCTAACCCTCTTCTCCCTTCTGCCCCCTGAGGCAAAGCGAATGCAGATGGCACCAAAAGTTAGGCTAAAAATGTTCTTAAAAGAATTCAGTTCAGAATTGAGGAAGAACAAGGATTTATTTGAATAAAAATAACATTAATTTTTGCACATTTAATGGCAACTTTGAAGCTTGAAAGTTGAGCAATATTAACTGAATATTCGTTTGATTTTAAAACTCAAGCGAAATGAATATTATTTACTCACTAATATTGTTTATTTTTTTGGTTTGGCGTTGGAAGTTGGAAGGTGGGAGAAGTGGCAGCTGATTCAACTAATCGTTATATTCCACACTCGAATACACTCGAATCAACGACCCTTGACAAGGACATGGCCGCTCTTAGTCCTTCCTTGGCTCCTCTTTCCCCTTGTCTCTGTTTCTCTGTCTCTTCTGGCTTGCTTTATCCTTTGTTTTCATTGTTTAAGCACTGAAAGAAAAATGGAATTAGGTTAAGGGAAAAACATATTTAATTAGTATTTTTTGTTTGTATTTATTTCAAGGGTGTATGTATTTTTATTTGCCATTGAGGCTTATAAATATTGTGGGGCTTTATGAAGGAGTAACTCCTAGTTTCTTTGAGGTTTTTTCGCTTACAAATTTGTCTGCATTTTGCTCATCGATTCCACGGGGCGGCTGAGTGATATTTGTTTACAAATAAGAAGCGTGTATACTTAAAGAATAATACACAATTAAATATATATAGTATGATATGATATGATATATATTTATAAATATAGCTATATACTTGAAGCCTTCTTTTCTATCCTTGATTTCTCCCAGTTCCTGGCGCTGGCCAACTTGATATGTCTTTGTGTCTCACACACAAAACACTCAAGAGACGAGAGGGAACAAGCAGTTGAAGACGAAGACGAGGAATTTCATAAATTTTCAGATGTGAACAGCAAAAAGAAAATGGCAGCTGCAGCTGCTGCTGTTGCTGGCCCAGGATCTCGGATTGAGCATGATTTCCCGAAATTCCTTCGGTTTCGGTAACCCCGGCACATCCTAACGATGTGCTGAGTGGTCAATTGTCTGTCCAAGCTACACACACGCACACCCCGGCTCTAGCCTCGGTTTTCCCCTTTCCTCTATACCATTTTCCATTTCCTATTTGCCGCCTTTTGCCCGGATGTCCCGCCGCTTTTGCGTAAAATTGTTTTTTATGCATCATCAAGTAAGTTATCGGGAATATATATTTCAGCAGACTCCCATTTCGGGCCGGCTAATTGTTGTTTTTGGCCAAATAAATCCATGTGCCAGACACACAGGCGATAAATCAATATAATAAACGTGCCATATAGCCAGCTCCCAGCAGCCGGAATGCAAACATAAATGCACATGTATATGGTGGAGCCCAATCAACGCTCGAATTAATCCATTGAGAAATCAAATCGTTTCGTTTGTTAATCAATAGAAATTCAATTGCGGATTGTCGGCAGAAGGCAGGGAGGGAGGAGGAGGTTTCAGGGGTTTCTTGGTTTCTATGGGATTTTGGAAAGACCACAGCGGGGGAACTTCCTGCCTTCGAGGACCTAATCTAAATTTTAAATACTGCAAACTGCTCATTAAGTCGATTTTAGCTTGATTTTTATTTACAATTTATCAGCGTTGCAGTTTCAATTAATTTTTAGGCCACAAATTGACGAGCTGCAAGAGAGTTTTTCATTATTTTCTATTTCTTAAGCTGATTAAGGAATTACCTCTTATACCAGGCCTCCCTTTCCGTAACTCTTCCCTTTCTTTGAGAAAGTAAAACAGCCGAGTAACAGTTTATAAAACTCTCCGAAAGATGCTGAAACGTAAACTCTGCTCCTTATGAACCCCCAAATGGAAACGGAAGCACACGCAGCGCTTGGAGGATAGTAAACAAGTGGAAGTTATTGCAATGCTTTTCCAATCTACTGACGCCACTCAAGGAGACGGGGAACTCCGCTGGAGAAGGTCCTCCGCCAGGAGGAGGCTCTGGAGAACTGCAGCGAACCTGTCGCGATGCGTATCACGAGTGATGGTGATGGCAATGGCAATGGCAATGGCGATGATGTCGGGCCGTGTTGATGATGCGGTTTCCCAGAATGTTGGATGAAAATCAGCACAGCAACCAATGCCTTGGCAAGGCCACAGTAATGGCCAAGGGAAGAGGGCCACACTCGATCTTTGATTCTTTGATTTACCGATATTTTTCATGAAATGTACAAATTTAAATCTATTAATCGATTTTATATTCGATATATCAAACAAACAGAAGGGTTTTAATAACATATTTCAATATTATCGATATTTTAAAGTTAAATGCGATAGATATATCTCTGATCTACCCATATTTTCCACGAAATGTATAAATATAAGCCATAAATCGATATTAATTCGATATATCAAACAAACAGAAGGGTTTTAATAACATATTTCAATATTATCTATAGTTTTCGATATTTAAAATATATATATGTATAATAAGTTTATGATATTAAGGGCCATTTTATTTATTAATAAACAATATCGTATTTTTCCCCACTGCCACACTTAAATTCAGAATTTTATTATAAATTTTCGTTATAAAAAAAGGATGTAAATCTTTACCTATCTTGAATACCAAACTTTAAGCAAGAGCTCTAAGTCCTGACCATACACATTCGCCTCGCACTGTATTCGGTGGCATTTGCCTATGGAAGCTATTTCCTCAAGCATCTGACGGGCTGCTGCTACGAGACCGCAGCCATAAAGGACATAATAATCGTAATAAGCCGAGGTCCAGGAAATTCAGTGGGGAAAACTCAAAGAGGAGAGTTCGAAGGCAGGAAAACTCAAAGAGGAGAGTTCGAAGGCAGGAAAACTCTTAGAAATTGGAAAGAGGAAAACTCAGGGGGCGGAGACCGGCAAACAGCAAAAGGCAGCTGTTAAATGGCGACAATGCGGCAAGCTTAAGAGTTTTAAGTGATCATTAGAGATGGGAAAGGCTGTCGATGTATTTAATCCATAAACTATGTATAAGTTGAAAATATATATATATAAATCTTCTATATTATCAACAATTTAATATGTATTTAAAAAATAGACAAAATATGCCCCGAAAAATACGAAAATCGATGCCTTCACAGGAATTTCTTGAATTTGGCATCCACTATATGGTGTATCCTGCGGGAGAATACATATGTAATTGGCTATATGGCCTAGTCCTAGACTGAACTATGTAATATGTAATATTTTTAATATTTAATTGCTTTCCACATACGCAGGGTGATAACTAAAAAAATGCTCATACGCAGTGTGGTCTTTAAGAGCAAGAAAAATATAAGAATTTACAAGTTATGAATTTTATTCAATAGAAAAAACTTTAAAATAATTAACCTGCTTTTTGGGAGGGGTATTTGGATGTTAAATACATTTTTATAATTATTATTTAGGGGTAGCTGTGATAAAATTCTCTTAAGAAGCAAATATAACGATAAGATACACATTTTATGGGTATTTTGTTATCGTCATTACTTATTTAAGAATCAAATATGTTAAATAATTAAATAATTCCACCGTGAAGCACAAACTGAGTTCCCCGCATATTTTCCAGCAGCTGTGTCAAGAGTTAGGCAAACAAATTCCGGATTATCTGCCCCCCAAACCCAATGTCTAATCAAGTTCACAAAAATTTCATTCTCTTTCCCTTTTTTTTCTTTTTGCCCCACAAATCGCATAATAAATGCGAGGGGAAGAGAGAGAGATAGAGCGCTGATTAAATAAAAAATTTCAATTATTGAAATGCAAATGGAATACAAATATTTGCATAAACACAAGTGAAGCAAAAAAAAAGAAGAAAATTACAGACCTCCTCCTGATTTTCCACCCAACGCAATGGAAAATCAGAAATGAAATGAATGCGAGGGCGTTGAAAATGGCAAAAATTCCAGCGTTTTGTTTCCCGCAATTAGAATTTGGAGTATAAATAATGAAAAATGATTTTCAAATAAATAATTTATGATCATTACTACATATTTCAAGTGAAAGAGTATGAATTTATCAAGTATCAATTTATGGTGAAAAATGCAATATGTGCGCCTGATCAGAGTTGCTGACTTGTACTTGTTGCATGCCTTTCCCTGGGGAAAGGTTAATTAAGAGCGTGGAGCGTGCCTTTCAAATATTTCGACAACTCTGCGGCGATGGAGGATACCTCGGGGGTATGATGTATGGGGGAGGAATGCAAATTGAAAAATATTTGATGCTCCTTCGATGGTCCTTCGCTCCTGCTGCAGGTGTGGGTTTAAAATAATGTCTGCAAAAAAGGGGGGAAAAGCGAG
>VNJV01001650.1:0-12706 GCA_008042635.1 Drosophila nikananu
GCATGCCTATGCACAAAAAGAAAGATATATGGTAATATTTGCGGCTGCAAAACGTTTTTATTGATTTGCGGGGGAGTGGGAGGGAAATTTTTAAATCTGAAACAAACTTGATCTGCTTGCAAAACATTCCGACCTACATACCGAATTTGGTGACTCTAGCCCTTATAGTTGCTGAGATCTAGGCGTTTACACAGACGGACAGACAGACATGGCTAGATCGACTTGGCTGTTGATGCTGATCAAGAATATATATACTTTATGGGGTCGGAAATGCTTCCTTCTGCCTGTTACATACATTTGCACGAAATTAATATACCTTTGTACCTACGGTACATGGTATAAAAAGGTGCAAAAATATTATATTCCCGACATCAATTTGTCACTTCTCCATGCTTTGTCTTCTTTCCAAAAACTCTCTCGAGATAGAAATCGCCTTGATCTCTACTTAGGGGGTAAACCCACCGAAAAACGCAAAAAAAAGACATTTTTGTAAACATTTTTCCTGGAAACCTATAAAAGTTGTGGGAACCGGTGCGAGAGTGTGACTGCCGCTCACCTACAGAGAGGAGCGATATTCCACTGCCTGATGACACTCACAGGCAGTAAGAAGTGAAGGTCCATCTCTGATGAAAATGACACTGTCAGGTAGTACGAAGTGAACCCTGACCCGAGCGGATGTGCACCAATTCGTACAAAGCAAGTGAAATAAAATTACTATTGAAAATCAAGATTTTGTATACCTACTGGCGGGTTGATACATTGGCGACGAGGTAAATTGTAATAAAAATAAAAGGTGTACAAATAATACAGTTTTGCACTTGGAAACAAGCGAATTGCACGCCAGTTTNTGAAAATGACACTGTCAGGTAGTACGAAGTGAACCCTGACCCGAGCGGATGTGCACCAATTCGTACAAAGAAAGTGAAATAAAATTACTATTGAAAATCAAGATTTTGTATACCTACTGGCGGGTTGATACAAAAGTAATTAAACCAATTTTGTTTTTAATCATATGTACACATTTCAACTAATATTTCATCACCTTTTTATTGAAAAATATTAAATATACTCCGAGTTATCCTTTGTCCCGTAACGTCCTGAAAATCAAAGGACCTCCGCGGTACGCACTCCTGCTTCAATTCTAATTATCCAAATAAAAAAAAAAAAAACAAAAAGATTATTAATCTGGAGATCGTAATCTAGTCTTTATCGTTGGATTTTTTAAAAATATTGATTTTTGGCGAAATGGCGGCCGTTTGAACTTAAAGTTGCGCTCTTCAAGCAAAACAAATTTTTTATTTTCTTAATAAAAATAAAAATCTTAAAAAAAATTCTACTATAAAGTCTAGGTAATTATATATAGAATACCCCCAGAAAATTTCTAGTCAATCGGTTTATTAGTCTTCGAGATATCGTGCGTATCGATTTTATAAACATGATTTCGAGAAAATCGCGTTTGAAAATTTTTCAATGGGTAAGCGCTCTTGTAACGGAGGTATGCATTTTCGGCCCTAACTCCGTTATTTTTTCGAATTTCGACTTGAAACTTGGACGAGACATTCTTAGGATATCAAACTTTTTCAAAGAATCTGCAATATCACAAGATTCCTTCTCACATTAATCCTTGATCTTAATGATATTTTAAAAAAGGAGCATATCTATCGGTTTTTTTTTCCATCCCATTATCCCATTCAAATGGGGTTCTCTAACACTGTGGATATGTTCTCCATCTCATTTTCACTTTCTTCATCAGTTAAAACATCCCATTCAAAGTTAATGATCCTTTCAATGTCTTCATTTGTCAACCCTTTCTCCTACGGTCTCATATCTAAGTACAAATATATTTATTACCGCAATGGCCACAAGCAACATAAGAACTTTGAAAATTTTTCACTTCGCTGTTATTTAAGACAAATCAAATAAGACTCTAGCACAGTTTAGAATAACTTTAGCCTAATTATATTCAGTTTTGTTATTTTACTTATTTTGTTATCAAAGTATATTAACAACTTTAATGTCTCTTCCGAATGACATAACACCATTTTTGACGACGCACATCCTTTCCATTTGAAATAGCTTTTCTAAATGATCGTCAAGCGCGCATTTGCTTGATTCAATTTCAAGAATACACACAAAAGTACCGTAATAACTAAGTATGAGCCGACCAAAACAAAGACAACGCGTACACTTAATCGCTAAACAGCCGAAATTGCCCAGAAGCAACGCTGGGGTCAAAAGGGTTAGTAAAGTTAAAACCGATATTCTAAAATAATTAAAAATGACTATATCTCAAATTATATGAAAATATGTTGAAAATTGGCAAAGTTATAATAGAAGACTATCTGCAAAGTTTCATTCAGATAGCTTCAAAACTAAGGGACTAGTTTGCGTTGAAGCTGACGGACGGAATATATGATATATACTTTATAGGGTCGGAAATGTCTCCTTCACTGCATTGCAAACTCCTGACAAAAATAATACCCTGCAAAAGTATATAAACATCTAGGCAATTAACGGCCATATTGGCCTATGCCAATTATCCGCTTGTTCTTGTAAAATTGCCTTTCTTCGATTCCTTTTAGGTCGTTTAAGTAGATCATAAATTCGGTTGTGTTAAGAGAATCACCAACCGAATTTGCACTCTCGTTTCTGTTTTAATTAAAAGTGGGACATTGAGAAGTTCCACTTTTTAATTAAATAAAATACAACACGATTATGAAAATTGCACATGTAAATTGTATTTCATTCTCTGTATTTCATTACTACTTGATTTAAGCTTCCCTGCAGTACATGTCATCAACGTTTCATCAACACAAATGGGGGTGTGTCGATGAAACGTTGATGACAAGCCCATACAAACGTTGATGAATTTTTGTATGGCACGTCCCACTATGGGGCAAAAGATACAGATACTATACAAAAATCCAATTTTTGATGGCTACGGATAGTAAAATTTGTTACTGCATTCGACAGGTAATATTTCGAAAGGGTTGAATCCAAAAATCCAAAATTTATTCAAATCGGTGCAGTATCTTAGAAGTTACACATGTTCAAAGTTGAAACTTTTTTGGGTTACAAAAAAACATAAGTTTTTTAGAACAAATTCAGACTTTGAGGTCGATTTTTAGGTAAAATATGTAACCAACCGGCATGGTTTTGGTCTCTATCGAAAGGGTCATCAAAACTCGGTAAAACCAATGAAAACCAATAAAATTATAATATTCTTTGAACGTGCAGGCATACCTGTTTTACCGAGGTACTAATTTTCACCTATTTTTCAACTTTGATGGAATGTCAAAAATGAGACTACACGAGATGATGGGTTTGGCGTATGAGGTGTTGTTCTTGAATATGTTCTTTATCAAATTCAAAAAAGATTGGCTGCCACGAACTGCCACCCCGAATTTCCAAGGCAAAAGAAAAAAACGGGCGGTTTCGAGCAAATTCTGCTACAAGCGCAGAACGAAATTGCTTGGCGAGCATTCATTTTTTCCTGTATTGGCGGCTTGTTTTTCGATTTCTGACTTTGTAAGGACACTTAATGATTTAAAATGAATGTATAATGATTAAATATTCTTCAAAAACATTAAATGATGTAAAATTAATTGATTACTTTGAACAAAAAGTGCATAAATGATTGAAAATTGATCAAAAATTAAGAAAATTGAATTATAAAAAAAAAAAAATTTTATTCTTTAAAATATATGTTTATATTGTTTTTAAAAAATTAAATATGCACCATATTAGCATTTTCACGTAAAAAAAACGAAAATTATATTTCAAAATTGGAAAAAAATTAAGAAAACTGCCTCAAAAATCATTAATTTTCGAGTATAAAATGTTTTATTTAACACACTATATAGTATGACCACTCAATCGAAAGGTACTAAAAATTATGAAAATATCTCAACTGGTTCAAGAGTTATGATTTTTGCAACCCAAAAGTATCTAAGGCGCCACTGTGCGTCCGCTCTTGTCAACAACACAAATTCATCAACGTTTCATCAACAACTTGTAATCAATCTGTCATCAACCTTTTTGGGTGAAGAGAGAAAAATGAGAGCGCGAGAGAGTCGGGTTTGACACGGAGTCGAAAGAGAGCGTCAGCTCGGTCGAAGTCGCCGTCGGCTGTTGATGAATCGTTGATTACAGTGGCCTATTGATGACAAGCGGTACTGCAGTGTAGGTACTGACATAAAATACATTTTCTGAAAGCGGCAAAACTCCATATAAAAAAAAGTGAGCGAAAAGAAGAAGAAGAATAACTTTCTGACTTTTCGCTTTCTCGGCATTAGATAAATGTACCTAGCGAAACAGGTAAAGGCGTTGCCAGATCAGGAAACAAAACAGCTGTGATTCTAATTAATTTATTAAATTTATTTATTTCGAAAGCTAAATATGGACTGAAATTTAAATACTAAAAACATTGCTTGCATGGAGCGCATTTATTGTCCCCAGGAAAAGGTGAATTTAATATAAGCCGTAATGATAATATAATAATGATATAATAATGATATTATATGGGATTAAATTCAGAAAACCCATTTTTAAATTCCGTTATTGGGCGGCGACGGTGTTGGTGCCTCCTGTTATTTGCCTTCAGCTTTATTGTACCTGTACACTCGATAAATAAAAACACGGAAGAAACGTTCGGGGTATTACGCGACCTGCGTTCGAGGTCTTTATTAGATCCTATGGAAATTAGTACTAAAACAGAAGAAGGCTTAAAACTAGCTTGGGGAGAGCGGATTAGAAGCTCTATGCACAAAAGTGCAGTGGAAGAGGAGGAGAGAGAGAGCGAGTGTTCGGGATCACACTGCCTCCTGAAAATAAGCGTCCTTGGCGTGAACAATCAGTAAATAGTATTTCAATATCGAATCCGTTACTGTTCATTGTAATTTACCTTTATAAAGTTTTCATGAGCATTATAATTTAACTTTATAAAGATTGTTTGCAGAAAAAGGCTGTGCATACGCGTCAGTATGACCCCATGCTACGTTTTCGCCTTTTCTTTAAACTATTTGGTCACACTAGTTCCCGAGCAAAACATATAGCAATTTCGCTCGGAACTTTTTGAGAACCAATTTATCTTATGTCACTACCTAGCCTAAGGGGAAAGTGGGAGGTTTCTAAGGTCAAGGTAAACAATTTCAGAAGGGGATTGCACACGGTAAAGATCTAAAAGAACAGAGCTTTCGTCTAAATTAGAACAAAAAATAAAGTTCGATTTGGGCATGATGTAAGAATAAGTCTGATTAGAGTCAGTGGAAGTTGAGTAAGTGGTTTGAAAAAACTGCGCAAACAGATCGGCAATAGCACGATCGTTTTTTACGGTTGTATTTTCAAACGAAAGCGAGGAAGGATGAGTAATTGGCTTACGTTTAGTGTTAACAAAATTATAAAACTGTTTTGGGTCCTGAGAGATCTGGACCCTACAACGAGTCAAATAATTATTGTAACACTGCGCGTTCAACACGGTAAATCTTGACCGAGCCGATAAATAAAGGGATAGGACAGAGTAAGAACTGGTATGTTTTTATTTAGTACACAGCCTAGATTTTTTGTTTTTAAGATGACTCAACTCTTTAGTTAACCAAGGAGGCTTATTTCATAGTATAACGGAACACATTCAGTAAAAAAAGGAATTTATGGCATTCTAAAAAATATCCACGGTCTCAGAAATGCCAGTGCACATGTATAAATCGGACCAATTAAAATCTGATATCAAGTTATTCATCCGTTCGAAGTCCGTCTTGCGAAAACAAAGTACTTTTTTGGATGGACAGTCAGATATATAATTGGTGAGTCAGTCCCAAGGTCGAGAGTCCACACTAATAGGCCGATGCAGCCGGTATATCGTGAACGCAACTGGAAAAGACTTCTGAGCTCAGAACCTCCCGCTTTAACCAGGTTTCTGTAAACACAATAACCTGATCAGAATACAATTTGGGAAGCTAGAGATAGAGAGGGATGTAATTAGTTTTTTGGAGCGGATGTCGTAGAGGGCGCAGTGGTCTGGTCGGGCCTGGGAAGACTTGTTTCTAGAGGCCTCCGGTTGTTTTTCTAAGCTTCGAACTCTTTGATGACAATATATTCAGGCCAGAAATTGGTAGAGCATATTATTTCAAAGAGCTCATTAGGAACATTTATTTTGATAGATGAAATATAAGCATAAGAAAATTTGAATTTTTCCACCTTTATTTTTATTTTTCGGCACTAGTTTTGCCTTGGATTGGTAGGTTGCAATGAGCGCTTTCGGCGATGCAGACTGCCTATCTGCATTGCCCATATCGGCCGGTAGTCAGGGCCTGATACCCTGAGCAGGTAAATTGACGGGGCTTTGAGGGGTCAATAACGCCCATGGGCGTTATTTCACAAAAAAAAAATGCAATAACGCCCGTGGGCGTTATTACCTAAAACAAAATGAAATAAGGCCCGTGAATCTTATTTCACAATTTTCGTGGGCATTATTTCACAAAAAATGTGCAATAACGCCCACAATATTTTTTATAAATTTGTCATTTATGCATATATTCCGATCTGCTCCGGAACATATCAAACAGTGACTTAGCAGTGACGTGAGCCACTGCTTTTACGACGTTTCAAAGTCTTTACTGTAAAAGGCGCTAAGGCACTGTTTGATATGTTCCGGGGCAGATCAGAATATATCCGTAAAGGACAAATTTCCAAAGTAGATAGTGTGATCTGCCCGTGGGTGTTATTGCACTTCTTTTGTGTAATAATGCCCATGGGCGTTATTACACTGGGCGTTATTGCAGCCACCCATTTGTGACCCCTCCGGGAACAAAACTCCCGCAACACATTCGTATACCGAATCTTTTTTACCACTCGATCTCAGAATTCTTTGACTTGATTCTGAGATGGAAGGCTGTGTCGAGAGAGGCTGCTGTTGGGAGTCCGCCGCTGGTTGTTGAGATCCGCCTAAATGATGCAGACCAGTTGCGGTTTGTTTGCGCCTAGGAGACTCGTATAATAGCTTAAGGCTATTAAATTGAGTATCCAGCGCCAAGAACATATCTTGAGTTTTACGAAAACTCAATAATATTTCCTTAAAACCGCCCTTGGTTTCCCGTATAAAAGACACCATTTGTCGTTCAGCCTCGCATAGCGAACACCGGCAGCTGAACTAAATTGTGAAAATAATAACAATTAAACACAAAACAGCTGCATGCACACGAAGTGAACGGGAACTTTATTAATGTGGGGTTTTTAATTAATAATAGTGATATTTTAATATGGTTTATTAGATAATATAGTTTAAAGTGATTATATTTATTTAATATCAAGGATTTCGCCTTAGCGTCGTTAGCGTCGTCTTCTTTCAAACGTCTCTCGTCGAATACTCCTCACCTCTGCCGATCGCCGTCTTTGAGTTATAAGAGCGTCCTCTCTTTTATCGTCGCACTATGGTTCAGCCGACCACTTTACTTGGCCAAAACCCATTTTTACAAAGTTAACCAAATAACGTAATTTTGGCCGCAATCGATAAAGAATAGAGTGACCATCAACGAACAATACTCAAAATCTTCACAGTTGACGCCACTCTCGCGCTAGAAGCTTCCAAAGTCAGCTCGTTTTTTCGCGAGCGATCTGGCCGAGAAAAAGTGCGAAAATTGTACCAAGTTTAAAATTAAAAAAAAACATTAAAAACAAACGAATTGATAAAATTTTTGAAATAGATTTGAATCAGTGGGGTTTGTACTATGTGTTTTGTGTTGTGAAATGTCCATAGTGGTTGTGATGTTTTCGTAGTTTGGTTTTAATGTGTGACGTCAAAAAAAAATTTTTTTTTTCTGAAATGTAATTTTCCGTAGAGTAAAAGTAGTGAAGTCTCACCTAGTCCCACCTTGATACCTATTGCATGTTGTAGACCAATTAATTCTCTTTCGATTGCATATAGTCAGTAATGCCACATTTGACCAAATTTCGAGATATTTGCAATTAGAAATCACCCTGTTTTATATGAAAATGCCTACTAAAAGCTGTAATAAAGTCTGTATACTGAAGGTAATTGATAAATATCAAATAAAATTAATTGAATATAGTCATTTGGGTAAAATAAAATCTCAAAACAAAATTTATAACCGTGAATAGTCTTTATAATCAATTATTTATACAATTAAAGGCAAAAATAGCACTATTTTCCGATTCTTCTTATGAAAACTAGAGGAATTCTTGATCCAATTTCGATAAAATTTTTAAAATTTAGTAAAAATGGCATAATCTCAAAGTAAATAAAGTTTTATAAATTTATCTCAAAAATTACCCAATTTTTCCTATGAAAGCTATAGGATATAGTTTTCTGATCCCGATCATTTTTGTTCAGAATCATCCTATAATTACATAAATACGATTGGTAAAGTTTCAAGTTGATACCTTTAGGGGTTAACAGAGTTATTAATTTTGGCCAACAAAAGTGGCCTTCTGAACCATAGTGCGTCGTCGTTTTTGAGTCGTTTTGGTCGTCGTCTTAAACTCCTCTTTGCATAATATTTCGTCTGTTCCTTGTCGTTGTCCAGGGCGTCGTCAATGTTGGAATAGTTGGAAATGTAGGAATATCTCTCCCACATTAATCACAAAATAGAAGATTTAAAACCACAGTTGTTTAAATGCAAAAATTAATACAAAACGAGAAGGCAAGAAAAAATCACGTCCGTTCACTTTGAAGAGAGAAAGAGTTCATGCCCTTGCTAGGGACGGACATTTACAAACGAGATGTTCCAAGGTTTCGGTTGCCTCGGATTCATCACATTTCCGGCATTAGGCGTTGTCGGTTATGCCCAGCTTGACAGCTTGTGCCGTAACTAGGCAGTCACATGTAAGAATTCCCACTAGCAGTCTGCAGTATTTGCTTGGAAGATGCCGAACGTAGTGACTGAGTGTTGCGTTGTTTTTAGCTCGAATGTCGGCCCGTCTTTCCAGTTCGCGTTGGATCGTTCTTATGGAGACAGGAACGTTTTCTAATCCTTCATTCGCCAGTCCATGGCCTTCCTTTGCAAGTTCGTCTGCCGTCTCGATACCATCGATGCCCTGGTGGCTTGGAACCCAGTAGATCCGCACTGACATATTCGTCGCCTCCCTGCTTGATAGTACATTTTTGGAACTGACCGATGACGATTGCATGGATCTTATCGCCGATTGACTGCCTACGAACAATTTTACCGCTTCTTGTGGTCTATGCTGTGCGCAAGCTCTGCCTCTTTCCCTATGGCAAACACTTCCGCGTGGAATATGCTGCTTGATAGCTCAAACCACAGCCTCATTTCAGGGTCTGTGCAGTATATGCGCGCTCCAACTCCTCATTCCATCTTGGAGCCGTCGAGGGCTGACCTCAGTGCCCCTGTTATGCAGAGCAGTGGCTGCCGCTAAGTTCTCTCCATGAACTTATTATAAGTCATCTTTTCCATGGCCTGCCACCACACTAAGACTCCATTCATAAGAGTTCGACACACCACCAATGTAAATCCATTGCATTAGGGCGGGTGTGGGGCCCCATGTGCTTCTAAGCATCTTCTCTAATACATTGGGCTTCCATGCCAGCTTGCTGTCTAATACAATTCCGAGGTATTTAACTTGTGTCCTCGGGGTTAGCCTGGTTGAGTTAATTTTCGGGGGGACCCTTAGCGGCACCTTGTATCTCTTGGTGAAGAGAGTGAGGTCCGTCTTGTCCGCGTTGATATTGAGTCCTACTTTCTTCGCTACTCACATATCTCCCTGAGTGTTGATTTCATGATCGAGCTGAGGGTCGATGGACAGACTCCTGTGATAATAATGCTTTTGACGTCAGCATAGACTGTTATCTTTGAAGCCTTCCTCTCGAATCTCTTGATCAGGTCGTCTACCACCAGATTCCTTAGGAGAGGCGACAGGACCCCGCCTGTGGGCTCCTTTCATCATGGAGGCGGTGCCTCAATCGCATTGTACCCGTCTACAGCTTAGAAGATTTCTTATCCACAAACTGATGGCGGGGGGCGTGTTGGCCGCTTCCAGGCCAAGAGTCTAAGAGTGACTCAGCTCTGTTGTTGATGTCGGGGCTCCCCCACACGCAGTGATGTGCGTAGGCATCTGCACAGACGAGCAGTTGCTGGTAATTCGGGCAGGCTTCTACCATGCTCCAGAGTTCCTATGGTGAAGCCGTTCTGTCTTCTTCTTGCTCTCCAGCAGCACCACAGTCAGGTTATCTGTGCTGTAATGAGACATAAGGTTAGGCGGTTCTCTTTCTGCTTACCGATGGTGATACAAGAGGTTATAGTTAGAGGTTGAGTCCGGCGACGGCATTGCAGAGGCAATCCATTGCTCAAAGGCGATGAAGAGTTCCGCCGACGCAATCTTACTTTTAAGAAGATTGAGCTGAGCCACCCTGAGTAGCATGGGTACTGGGCTCATCTCCATACGACGGGCTGACTGGCAACGTCAGGTCACCGTCCTCCGCGTTAGCTTCGTCCAGCGAAAGTCCCTGGGAGGCGTCCACGATGGTTTCCAGACCTAAGTCCTTCTCCACCTCGCCTGCCATCAGGTTGTGAGCATCCTTAACCCCGGGATGGCGCTTTTTGAGGCGCAGGTATACGCTCCCCATGCCACACGCTCTCTTCCCGTACCTCGCATAAAGGATGTCTTCGGCTTCTTTATTAATCTGGAGGACTGCATTTTGGCCCCCCTCCTTGGGTAATGGGGTCGCAAAGTGTCCAGGGTTGTTATGTCCGGATTCTGCCACTGCAGCAGCTTCAGCGCCCGTTCCCCTTGGATTGCAATGGGGAAGAAAACCTTCGCCTGTCCACAACCTCCAGCTGGGCCTTCTCCCCCAACGCGTCAAATTGGCAGACCGTTCACGTCAGCCACTTTCTCGTCGGGTCATCGTTGCATTTCAGGATTTTGACCCCGTTCAGCAACCCGGCACCATCAAATGTGGGCATGGGGTACTCGGGATCATCCTCCATGCGTGCAAACAAAGACTTAACGAGTCGCGCATGCACCAACTTCCACCGGCTTCGTCGCTTCTGTCGATGAGTGCCACGATCAAGTGTCGTTTGGTCACTTCACTGAGTTTAAGCTTTCTCTCGGGCATCTTCGCTTTCTGGGTGGGAGGGTCTGACTCCTTCGGCCCGCGTCGCCGCTTGCTCCCAGGTGCGTCCTTATTAGCGCTCTCGGTTCAGCGTTGCCTCTTGTTAGCAAGCGACTCCTCCACCGCCCGCCCGTGGATGTCATGTTGGCGAGGTTGGCGATGTGCAGCCTGCCCTCTGCGACCCTTTGCTCGGCCCAGGTAAGCTTTGCCTTCTCCTGTGGGGATAGGGCGGCATTTCCTTGAGTCGGCTCTGGATACGAAGGGCGGCTTTATATGGCGCCTTAGCCGTCATCCCCTCGCTTGAACGCTTCGGCCCGTCTCTGCGCGTGGTACTGGTGCCTGGTTTCGGCGAGCGCAGAAGGCTTTCCTCCTCTTCTTTAGAGAGCTGCACGCTCTTCAGATCCGAGTCTGTATCGACTAAGGCACCTGAGCGGCTTAGCTTTCCTTGCGTCGTTGTGGCAGTAGCATTACAACTAACATGACCTGCTCCTGTCAAATCAGAGGTGCGACCGCTCCGTGCCCGCCGGTGGTAGCAGGCTGATATCCAAGCCCGAGATTAAAAAGGCTTTGGTGTCCATTTCAGAAAAAACAATGGTTAGTTTTCCGGGGAACCACCCAGTTGCGAGTTATGCCTAACCGCCAGGCACCTCCACCCTTTGCAAATGGTTCATTTCAAATGGTTCAAAGATATTCTGGATGACGCCTCCTCAGTCTTCGCCTGGTCGTCGGATTCGCCAATGCAGCCGCTAGCTGGTTTTATTACCGCGGACGGAGCAAGCAGCAGTGCATTACCCGTTGTCCGGGATAATACAGTGTCCATTGCCCAGCCGGCGCCCTCGTGAAGGTTTCCGATGGAGGACTTTCGCCAGCCCCTCGCGTAAAAAGCATTGAACAAATACATTCCTTATCAATATTTATTGCGGAAACCCCATATTATATTTTTATTTATTAAAAATTTCTGAAGTTTTTTACCTTTTTAAAGATAGAAACGTTTCCCTTTTTATTATTAGGATTAACCTTTCAAAATCTTCTTGAACAATACTTTGTAATACATTACGATGACAAAATATTTATTTCGCTGTAAAATTTGTTGCTACTGTCATTCATTTCTTTTTATTTTATTTACTTTTTTTATATATATGTAAGATGAGATTTACTCAACTTAGCTTATTGTTTATTATATTAAAATATCAGTATTATTATTAACGATGAAGTTTACAAGTTTGATTTAAGTTTTCTGCTTTAGTTTTTCCAGCTTTTCTTAACTCTTCCTCTGTCGTCCGTATCTGCTGACTTCTACTCTCCGAATGTCGCTTCGCTGCTTCGCTGCTGCTGCTCTGCTGTTTCTACTGTTCTCTTCTGTCGCTCTGCTGTCTGTCGCTTCACTGCTGATCTCTGTTTCTGCCTTTAATCGAGTACTGCTTTTCTTGACAAGTACCAACACACCGTCTTACATGTATGCACTTTTTGTTCAAAGTAATAAATTAATGTTACATAATTTAATATTTTTGAAGATTGTTTAATCATTATACATTCATTTCAAATCATTAAGTGTCTTTACAAAGTCAGGAATTGAAAAACAATCCGCCAATACAGGAAAAAATGAATGCCCGCCATACAATT
>VNJV01001681.1:0-36357 GCA_008042635.1 Drosophila nikananu
AGTTGAGGCTCGGCCGGGGCCGAAAAGCTAATCAAAGGCAAGGACATTTCATGTCCTTTTTTGGGACCAAGAGAGAGTGAGAGAGGAGTGTAGCCATCGGCGTTGACGCCCTCAACTCAAGTCCTGTTGCCGTGGCTAAAAATAGACCCCGGGTTTGATTGGGAGTAGCTTCTTTACAAGGACGAAGAAAGGCAAAGACAAAGACGAAGATGAAGACCAATGTTATGCCAATAAGTCGGCAGGTCGGCAGTCAGGGTAGCGGGGCTCTGAAATAAAGGCTAGGAACTCTTGGCCAACATATTTTGTTATATTTATAACCGGTACTTGTGGAGAACAAGGCCTTCCTATGTATGGAAATTATATCAAAATAGAACCCCTTTATTCCCCCGAATGTTATGCCAATGAGTTATCGAAGGTCAGGGAGTAGGGAGCTTTTCAAGGATGTTATAAAGACAATTAACTGCTTTATTTTTAAAAAACAAAGTCAGACTACTATATTCTATATATTTTATTTAATAATAATAATTAAATAATACTAATAATTCATTAATTCATTATCCCGGAACTCATTCGATTCCCTGTCATGTTTCCATTAAAGTATCCCACAATTCCCTTTCCTCTTTCACTGAAAGTCACTGCCTTGTCCTTGGTAAATCCTTGGCGAAGCGGGCCAGCTGAGTCCTGCCAGAAAGCAACACCTCCCTCCCCTCCTCTCTATCTTCTTCCCTCCCTTCCCTCTCCCTCTTCCACTCCACCTGGTAATGCAGCTTCGCCGACTGCATCTGCTGCTATTGCTGTTAATTATCCTGCCGTCGTGCTTATTACCTTAATGTCGGGTTGCGCATCGCGTTGAGTGCGCCACAGGCAGGCCACAATTGCCCCGATCCGGATGCAGATGCCGGAGGGAACAGGGACACGGACAGGATACGTACCGGACAATGGCTACGTGCCACGGGACTCGAAGCTCGCCGCGTGTAATTGCCAATGTCACTCCTCGGAACAGCCAAGAAGGAGGGTTAATTAAAGTGCACCCAAATTTGAATTATCTGTCGACTTTGTCGGCGGCGCCACTACACCATAAATGGTGTGAAATCGAGAGACGGCTTTTCCGCTCCACCCATTTCCTTCGATTTCTGTAGCATTACGTATACGCCGTGTGATAATTTGCGTCGTTAAGGTAAGACGATAAGGCTGCTGTCAAAGACAAATAATCCCATAGCCCCGCGGCATAATTCGCCAGAGCTGCTTGTAAGTTTAATTGAGCGCCGGATGAGTACACATGAAGTTGTAGTAAAATCCGGAGGCGGAAAGCTGACTAAATATTTGCAGATGAAGTTAAGGAAGTTTCGTCCTAGGAAGTAAGTGAAAGATATAAGAGCCTCAGGTAATTCAATAAGGGATAAAATAAAGGCCTGACTCTCTTTTTTACTATCCTAAATCTTACCTTGATTAAATAACTAGAAAATGTATAATAGAAAGGTTGAGATTCTAACAAAATGTTTCTTGATTTACAACATTTATTAAATAACAAAGCTAAATCCTCCTCTTGTTTCCCCTAAAATAACTCACAATATTCTTTGACTTTCAGATGAAAAAGCATAATAATATAAACTATCTACTAGATGACCAACCACAAATTCCTGGCGAGTCTCTAGTGAGTCAAGACTCAACATTTCTTACTTCTTGCGAATTTATATTCATTACCAAACCCCTTTCTTTCAGCAAGTTTTGGCTTGGGTTTCCCTCTGCCTGCTTGCCTGCTTATTTATTTGTTTTCATTTTCATTTTCCCGGCTGGCTGCCAGGCTGCCCGGCTGCCCGGAGTATAAGCTCTGAAATATCAAACGCAGGCCAATCCGAAGCCAAATCCACACAGTCAAGGGTTTCCTCTCTGGTTAAGCATAAGTTGACGACGTGCCCGCCCGACGACCCGCTGTCCTTCCTCCTTCCTCCGTATCCTTTGGCCGGACTATTTTTAGTGTCTCTGATTTGTTTTGCCTAGTGCTCAGGCCCCTCTGTCGTCACTTGTGGTTTTGGCTTGGCACTCGAGGCGAGCCAAAGCGGAAAAAGAAGGCTCACCCCTTTGTGCCACACTCAGAAAATTGAGTTTTTTGTAAATCGATAATAGAAGTTAAAGTAAAGATGGAATATATTTTGGGGAATATTTGTGTTATTCTTTTTCAAACCTTTGCCTTTCTTTTCTCTCATTTTCCAATATTTAATTATATTTAACATTTAATACTATAAATTTCTGACTGATTACCCAGAGTCACAGCCACAGCAACCATTTTAGTTGCTATCCATCCCATGTCCTGCACGCCTTTTCCGAAAAATGTGGAGCTGCTCTTTGTAAATTAAGTGAAGTGCTCGGTTAACTTGCTTTTTATTTTTTTCTATATTTTTGCCAGAGTGCATATACCCGCAGACAGAGCCCTAGGCTAAGGCCACCCGTGGCTCTGAAACCGAAACCTAAAACTAAACCATGTCTGCGCTCCGCTGGCAAATCCTTGGTGCGGTTTAGGGATTAGGGCGTCTGGTGCTGGTGCTGGTGCTGCTGCTGCGAAAAGGGGAATCCCCAAGGAGACTTACCTTGACAAAGTGGTAGAAGAGCACCGCTCCCACGGTGGCCAGGGCGAACCACACGAAAATGGCGAAGGTGGAGATGCTGGACATGCTCAGCGCATGGAGCAGGTGCGAGCTGACGATGGCCGCGCCCAGGCAGAGCAGGAAGGGCAGGAAGAGGCGCTCGAAGATGTCCCATGGAATCTCCGCTGACTTTTGCGGCAGAGCCGATATCGAGCCGCGGCGCAGCGAGGCTCTCCGCGAGGCACGGCGCTAATGGATGGAAGGGATAAAGATAGACACACATTTTTAGTCAGATATTGTGGCACATATATCGCGATTTAATTATTCATTTCTGCGGCTACGCTTTATAAATAGCCCCAAAGACAGACAGAATGGGCGAGCGCTGTTGTTTTATCAATCGTGGCGATGTTTGTTTGGCAAATATTTAAACAATTGCGGCGCGCTGTTTGTTTGCGTTTTGATCAATAAACAAGGCGAATAGATATATATATATATATATATATACATATATACATCTATGCAAATTATTGCACACACTTATTATTTTTATTGCGAGGTGGAAAATTCACCACCAGATGAGTGGAAAGGAATTTACGATTCTCTGGTTTCTTTTTGGGGATTTTCTACAAGTTCTGGCTGGACTTTGATTTAGATTAATGCTCTGTGGGAGAGCTCATTAGAAGGCGATAAGCTATGTGCTCTTTCCCTTGTTATTTATCATAAAATAGTTTAATTATGCCCAAGGTGGCTATTAAAAAACGTAATAATAGGTGATTTATGTTGTTCTTGAAGCAAATTTCAAGCTGTCTTAAGAGAGAATTTTTTGTATTTAAGATTTCAGCTGGAGGAGCATTTACTAATTTAATTTATTAATTACTACCTAAGCTTAAATAAGTTTAAATGAATTATTGGAATTTATATAAACCTTAAAGTTTAGTTTTTGAACATAAACAAATACATTGTAAGCAGAATTTAAAAAGACCTACTTTGAATTTGCTTATTACAATTTCCAGCTAATTAAAAATCCTTTTTTAATTACCAGCTATTAATCCTAATATTTCCTGTCTAACAGACTAAAAGTCTCTGCCAGCCATGTGAAGAATATTAAATCAATTTATTGACTTAAGACTTCAGCGTATATTTTTGGCATTTTGTATATCTCTTTGCTGGAAATTGGAAATTATTCAACTGCTCTGTCTTCTGCTCAACATTCCACCCCATTGAATGCGGCATATATATTTCGATATTTGCCAAAACATATATCAAGGCGAATTCATTAAAGCTAACCCCGGAATGCAACCGCAGGAACCCAGACGTCCGCAAGTACTCTAGGATACGTTTCGTATCTGTGGCTGTGGCTGTGGTTTGCTTGCATTTATCAGACCCTAACACCCCCACACACACTGACATTGACATATAGCAATTACACATGACGTGCACAATACCCTCTCTCTCTCGGGAAAAAATGGGCAAAAGGGGAGGGCTTTTGGCCATTGGCCATAAATCAACGACAGTGCGAAATAATCAAATGGTGGCATCTGCATAAATACAGAAGCCAATTGATTTATTCGGCCTGAAAATAAACGAATTTCCATTTCGGCTTCTTGAACTCTTCTACGTTTTTATACTATTTTCTTTTTGGAAATTGTAAAGCCCTCCTAAGGTTCTATTTATAACGCCGCGTGCTGCTTGGAATATCAAAAGGAAATCATCGGCGATGTCAGCATTCTGCTTGATTTAGCCGCTGCTTTCGTCATCCGACCTTGTTGGCCGATTTACACAGATATGTTGTGACTAATGCCGCCTCGCATTCTGTAAGTTTTAACGGCGACCCACTCTCAGAAATCTGTCCGCGATCTAACAGCGGACAGATATACACATCGATGCCGGGTTAGCTATATGACATGGTATTTATGTGAATATTCCACACACGATTTATGTACTTAATGGGGAGGCCCAGCTGCCAAGAAATCGTTGGATATGAGAAGACGTTTGCTTTGGTTTGTCTCCAAAGCCTTATGTTTATTAATAAAGATATGGATATGTATTTTTAGATGATGCGAAGGAATCAAATCGAATGGAAAATTCTGGCAAGGCAGAAGAATTACGTTTTTGGAAAATTCACTTTTGTGGAATGCCTTCTTCTTCCAAAGGAATGCTGGTTATATAAATCGCTTTAAAGGGGATTTGTCTTGTCTTTGTTCTTTTTAAGTCTATTTACATAGCTTTTGAAAGCCGGCAGACTTTTGACAAGTCTGCTGCCACCACTTAAGTTTTCATCTAGTGAAAATTTGCTTAATTTTTTGTTGCTCTCCTTGTAGCACGTACGTTGACCCACTTGGATCGTGGCCATTAAGTGAGTTTTTGTAAT
Source organism: Drosophila nikananu (assembly GCA_008042635.1). Taxonomy (NCBI): domain Eukaryota; kingdom Metazoa; phylum Arthropoda; class Insecta; order Diptera; family Drosophilidae; genus Drosophila; species Drosophila nikananu. The sequence continues at coordinate 4,957 of VNJV01001681.1, forward strand.
TAATTTGGCGGCCCGCCTGGGGCACCGCACGACTTTCTGGCTAGAAAATATCCTTATTCTGAGGCCAAAATGGGCGTGGCTGGCACTGGCACTGGAATTTGTGTTTTCTAGGCTTTCCTAGGTTACAATAACTGGGCTAGGAGGGTGTAGCTAGTACCAGGCCAAGTTCTTCCCCCACTTACCATATTGTTATCGAAGACCTGCATGTTGTGCCCAGGATACAATAGATTTGTTTCGATTTCGATTATTTCACGCACTCCGCGCACTTCTCTCGCGGTTTAGAGATCGGGATCAGGTCCCCTGGAATTTTCTTGAGATTTTTCTTGGCGGTTGCCTGGCGGGGCGCTCGTGGCCTGGGCGCTCTGAAACACGACGTGGCACTAAGCGGTACGATCGAGTGCCGCCGTTGCCTGCAGCCGAAAATGTTCGGCTGGCTCCGTCGACGTCGGCGTTGGCGCCTCTGCCGACTTCTGTTGTATTTCAAAATGCTGCAGCGGAATTGTCGTTTTGATTTTTTAAAAATATATCCGAATTATGTAGGTATGTGGCGAAGTGCGTGCGCGAGATACATATTCCGTGAGTTAGATAAATAAATATATATATATTTAAATCGTTGTTTGCTCATAGCTACAGATACAGATGCGGCCGCGCAGATACATTTGTTGAGTTCGCTTTCAAATGTCCCCTCTCTAAGTAGCCAGTTTATGCGCATAAATATTTATGGGAATATCGCCTTTTCACGGCCCAATACTTGCACTCTTTTTCCTTTTTGTATTTCCACATTTTTGTCGATAACTGCTGCTGCCGTTGTTTACACTTTGTTATTGTTAATTTGCAAATTGCATTTTTACTCTTTATTTAAATGCCCTTTCCTTTCCCCTGCCTCGCCACGCTGCATTTGATATGCCTTGTGAAAAATGCTGCTGCTACGCGCGGCCAGGAAATTGGAAAATTGCATAAATAAACCATGTTAAAGGGGAAATTCATGGAAATTCATGGAATGCAATGTGTGAGCCAATGGCTGGTGGGAAAAAAAATCATTCAACTTTGGCCGCCAGAAGTTGCGAAATGAAAATGCACTAAATGACCATTTGCAGTCTCGCTTTCAGGCAGCCATTAAAAGAAACCAATAAAAATTTGTTTGGATGAAGTTAACCTGTGCGAAATTTAATTATTTGTAGTTTAAATATAGTTATATTAAATATGGTATAGATTAAAATGAAATATACAAGTTATTTATGGTTTAAAGTTAAACTAATTAAGTTCTGTTTTGATTTAAATTAAATAACCAGATTTTTACGGCCATTCTGACATTTATAATAAACTGCAACTATTTCTAGTTCTGAATTCAAATAAATTATTATGATTACTTAGTTTTGTGTAAAGTTTTCCACTTACACAATTTATATTTATAATTGTTTAAAGTAGTGCTTTAATAATATGAGGGTTTCTATATTTCTTTAAGTATTTTCTATTTATAGTAGTAAAATGCTTTAAAAGTAGTGAAGCAGTGATTTCCGACCCTATAAAGTATATATATTCTTGATCAGCATCAAAAAATGAATCAATCTAGCCTTGTTAAGGAAAAAAAATTGTACTCAAATTTTTCAATAAATTTTTAAGGGGTTACATCGTCAAAATTGTAAAAAAATTGACAAAAAATTGCATTTTAAATTCTGTATGCAGATTTGTTAAGCTAACAAAAACTAGCATAGGAAAGCCTTCCGAATTGAAATTAATGCTTTTTTGGCTTAGTTATGGTTATTTTTCAGTAAAAAAAACGCCTTTCATATTGTTTGTTTTTAAGGTACGAGTATACTGTTGTTAGTGAACTTATAGAATCAGTTCCTCTAAAATCATACTTCTTACTTCATTGTAAGCAATTTGTTATAATTATTTATCCAAGATAAATTATCCAAGGATATCAACAAAGTCTTGACTGAGAAATCCCCATCCCCTTATAAATTATTTGCTTTAAATACTTTGCCATTTTGTATGTTTCCATTTTATTGTTTATGCATGTTTGTGCCAGACAATATATTATTGTTATGCACAGAATTTGTTGAGTAGCTGCTCTGCATGGATATAGACAGTGCCATAAATTGACGTCTATTTCGGAGCTCTGTGGACATGTGTACCCGGGTACAAACGTATATATCCCCGATCTATATATATGCGTAGAAAGAAAAATATTTACCGAATCACATTTGGGCCGTGCATCTATTCGATGGCGTTTGTTTTTTTTTTGTTTAATTTTTCAAAGGCGGCTGCGTTGTCAGTCAATGTAGCCAAATTAACAACCGAATTGCTGAGGCTTCGGTCGTGTCCCCAAAAAGATGTTGGCTTTAACCGAGAGCACTTTAAAAATAGCCGGGCTAATGATCGAAGCCAGCGGATTGCTGGACAGCGCTGCGCATTTTGAGAAATACAAAATGAGATTTATGGATCGCGGTACGTTGCTGCTGCTGCTGTCAAAAAATCATAAAAAGCCCAGCCATCTATCAATCAGGGAAGGCCATTACTAATTAATAGATTGTTAGCGGCTAAGCAGCAGGCTTTGGCTTCTCAGCCTCTGTTTGTAAACAAAATTTGAAAGCGATCTGGGAGGAGAGTCAGCCTTAAAATGCCAAAAAGTGCGCCTAAGGGGCCGCCGAAAAAGAAAAAGGAGGTGGACTGGGCCGACGATGAGCACTTCACCAAGGATCGCTCCATGATCTACATTGAGCACACCTACGAGTGTCCCATTTTCCAGACCAAGGCCGACGAGTGCTGCACCTTCCTGCAGCAACGCTTTCCGGAGCGCAAGTTCCAGCTGGTGAAGAACAAGTACGGCCGCCTCTTGCCCCGGGATGGAGCCTTCGAGATTGGTTTCTCCCAGAACGCCCGCACCTCCGTGCACCTGATCTGGTCGGGCCTGGACAAGGGTCCGCCGCGAAGGGACAAGTTCCCCACCGACTACGAGACCATCGTTCCGGATGTGCAGCGGGTTCTCAAGAAATTCTATCCCGACAAGGTGGTGGGCCTGAGCGATGAGGAGGATGAAGACGAGAACAAGGAGGAGGATATGTAAATTCAGATTTATAAATACATTTACCATAACAATGGGTAATCCCAAAGCAAAAGTAAACAATCAGCCGAAAAAGACCTGTTGGTGGTGGAGGACGTCATTAGTCTCCCCCCAAACACGTGAAAGTGTTCTGCGAAATCGCACTCATTGTTGGCTGACATCAACGTTTGACAGCTCTTTTCACGAGCTAAATGCTGAAATCGACCAGAATAATTAACCAAAGACAATACTCGCACATCAGCAGTCACCACAGATATTGTGCAGAATCTATATATAATATATATACGTATGTATGTATATAGCTGTATGCCCTGGGGGACATTAGCGACGTCCCATTGTCTGCCAGTGAAATCAAAGTGTCAGCAGAGGGGGGATATAGCACAGCAGGGGTATTGGGGGTGGTTGGTGGCACTATTCCGCTCTCTCTGTGTTGACACAACAAATAACCGAAGCACACACACAATAGAGACGGAATAATCCAAACAATTTGAATTGAAAGTTAAATTTAAAACAATACCGATGAAGAAGGCTGAGGACAGGCAGCTAAAAAATACGCTAACTAGTGAAAATACATGTTTTCTGCTATCCTGTTTTATTCTTAAGAATGTATACTGTTTATAACATATAACCTTAAGACATCTTATCTTCACTTATCATTATTATCTCTTATAAATACTTTGCCTTTTTGTCTAAACTTCAAGCATATGCTTAAAAATTCAGAAAATGATTCATAAACTTTAAAATATATCATATTATTATTTCAAAATTGGAAGAAATACCTTAAAAAAATTGTTTAAATTAGGAAAAACTTTTAATTGTTTACACTACTGGTAAACTTGCTAGCCCCTTATTTAGAGTATTACCCCTAAAAAAAGGACAAACCGAAATCCACATATATTGCGGATGAATTTGAAAATTGCAATGTGGCAACAGAAAAAGAAAAAAGGAATAAATAAATTGGTCAACCAAAATAACAGCGAACAACGAAGGACTAGGGCCAGCTGAAATTTCTCCCTTGCAAACCATTCGCTTCTCCCCCCGAAAGCCAACAAGTCGTGAAAATCCAGACCAAATTACATTGTGGGCCAGCATCCAGCCAATGACAATAACAACTACAGTCCCCTGGGACTGGTACTATTCCGACATTAAAACTACAATCGCAGTGGGGGAAATGTTGCTGGGAAAACAACAAGAGAACCGGCAGGATCCCCCCTCTAGTTAGATGATAATAATCATCATCTGTGTGGTGTGTTGTGTGTGTGAAAATGTGGAAATCCCGACTCTGGCCTCAGTTTTCTTTGCCTTGGCTGGGATCTGCATGCAAATTAGACTCGCTTGCAGATGGCTTTTTGATTGACTGTTTTGCTGGCCGACTTGCAGTCATGTTTTTCGCACTAATTTGAATATCACGTATACGCCACGTTGAGCCAGAGAGTACAGGGACCGCGTTTTTTAGGTTGACCAGCCAAAATGGCAAAATATATACATATATGGTACATATAATAAAGACCGACAAAGGCGAGAGGATAAAGCCAACTTTTAGCATATTTTGAAACATCCGTGGCGCGCACATCATTAATATTAATAAAAGGCTCTAAAAAATGGAGACGGAATGAGTGAGCGGCAGAGAGACATTTTCCCGCTACATAAGTAAAGTGAGGAAAAAAGCGGGCCAATGATTTCCACAGACTCTTTATGCGCGCTGTTCGCACAAAGAAATGTCAACGGAACATTTTCTCGTGTCACAATTTATATTGGGGCTAGCGTCTGGGGAAATGGGTTAATGTCCAGCCCCAAAAAAATGGCCATGGAACTGGAATGGAAATGGGAACTAGAGGTAAAACTGGCTAAAGCAGAGGCAGTGGATCCTGGCCCTGTCCCCGCATGTGGCAGCTGTCACTGGGATATCGAAGGGGAAACCGCACACGCCAAGGACAAGGCAGGACGATTGCCAAGAGCCAAGTAAAAGGAGCTTTAATGGAAACAGACCGCAACATTTTGCATTAGAGTGTGCGAGTTTTCTAGCGCCAAGTCTGGTGGAGGGAGAGTGGGCGTTTGCCTTTGCCAAAAAAAGAACTCCTTTTGGCAGTTGCAGCGAATTCCCCGGCTGATGTAAAAATAATCTACGCAGGCTGCATAAAATAAGACCTCGATGCGTTGTGTTATTTTTGAATTGCAATACACAAATCCCCAGCTCCTCCTCCAGTTCGCTTCCGGTCCCTGTGATGGCACCTCCTTCTCCTGCTCCCCCTGTGAACTCTATTCCGGGCACGTTCGGCATCCCATCTATCGCTCTATCTTTTCCATTTCCCCATATCCCATAACCCCCAGTCACCAGTCTCCAGGTCCAGAGACAGGACTTGCCATGTACCAAGATACCCATCTGTGATCCGTGGGGGTGCAACAAATTGCAGCCGGATTTAAGGGCAATTTATTTACAAGCGATGCGATGCGATGCGAAGGCGAGTGGCAAATGCCAGAAGCTGCCATTTTAGGCTTTGGCATTTGTTTTATCGCGCCTAGTCGAGGTCGTGCACTTGGCAAAAAGTTTACACAGTTTTCTATAGAGTATTTTAATCCGGAAATATGTTTAAAAATGCCCAAGAAAGCATAATCTAAAAAGACACTAAAAGTAGCCAAAGTAGCAACATTTTAAATTTAATTTCAGACACTTCCAGTAGAGCCCAAAAAAATTACGTATACGCACTGGTGTATTTTTAACATAGAAATGGCAATAATATTTTTCTTGCGAATGATTTTTCTTTCAAATGCGAACTTCCCTTCCTTTAACAAACTTCTTAAAAACAAGTTTCTTGGTAATATTTTCTTACAGTACAGCCACCATGAGGGCGTTTTGAGTGCTAACCCGGCCAAATCCCCTTTTAATGAGCCGCCCGGATTGGCCTTTGGCTGATTGCACGCCTAACTGGTCTGCAGATTGCATTTGTCACACCTTAATTAACCAGTCGTTGCCGCTGCGATATATGCGAGGAAAGGTCAGGCACCAGCAACAGCCTGCCTGCCTGACGGCGTTTTTTTCCCCATTTTCTCCATTTTCTGCGGCCCCGTGAACTTTAACCTATTTCCCCGATGAAAACGAGATTTTATTTACATGCGTGGCCGCCATAAAAGGTTCGGTTTCCCCACAGCTTTCTGCACCACCGAAGATGATGAGGATGATGATGATGATTATGATGATGATTTCGTCGAAGCCAAAGCCGGACGGAGTCTGAGGAGCTGCCTAATTAAGCGGAAATTGGCAGCCGGAAAATGGGGTGCCCATCCTCCGGGTGGGGGGCTGCATCAAACGCCAGGACCCTGAGCTCAAGCCCACATTGTTACTTTGGATATTAACATGAAATTAGTTTTTGGCTAAACACTAATTAAAATTTACGACACCTGTTTGTTTAGAGAATATTTGAGCTGTAACTCCGGGAAGATGCCCGGGAGATTTGCCAATGCCGCCTTGCGACTTAAGCTGAACATTAAAATGGGTATTCAGAGGATCAAGCTAAACAAAAAATGCAGCTCAAACTTTAGGGGGATTTCTTGGGGTTTATTATGGGTATTTTGTAGTTAATATTTTATTTGTAAATATCGTTTTTTCTAATTAATTCAATCATTTAATATTTTAGCTATTAACTCACTTGTAAACTGAAAGTATTTCATTTCTAATGTACCCTTTAATAAATAATGAAAATATGTAAATTTCCGGATGTAGCCTTTAATGAACCATTCAAATCAAATAAAGCTTGATCAAATTAATGAACAAAAAATTAAATAAAAATTTCCCTGTGGCCCAGAAAAAATCTGGCAATTAAAAGCCGCCCTCCGTTTCGGTTTCCTCATCCATTCTATAAATACGAGGAGGCTGCATGGAATGCGTAATTGCTGTAAGAAATGTTCTGAAATGGAAACAGGCAATTTTACCTGGCTGCAATCGCTTTTCGCATTTTCCCCGCAATCATTTTCATGGCAATAATTGGGCTGACCGTTCCAAATGAAGTACATATTAATCTTTTTTTTTATACTGACTGAGGCTTCGTTTTTATTTAATTTTTACATATACTTCTGTTGTTGTCATATGTATATATATAATCTCATAAATTAGTTTGTTGTGTATATATATAGAGATTTTGTTGGTAATACATTTTTCCTTATGCCGCAAACGCATATAATTAAATTTCAATATTAATAATTGTATTGGTTTTTTTTGTTTTTATTGGTTTTCAGTGTGTGTTTATGGGCTTCTATTTGTTTTGGGATTTGTTTTTTGTTTTGCGTTCGTTACTTCGAGTTGCAGCTGAGTGCTTGTTTTTTGGTTCACCAGTTGGAAATATATATAAACGTGTATCTATATATATATATCTGTCCCTATATGTAGCTAGAGTCGTGGGCAAACTGAAGTAGGTTTAATTTATAACCATTTATACCACATGTACACATCTATATATATTTATATATATATATATATCTGGTAGTTGTTGCTGTAGTCGCCGCTGCTGCTGGTGTCCTCCTGGCACACACTATATAACCCATATATATTCCACACCCTCGCAGGGAGGAGTCGTCGCAGTGCCTTGCCTTCATTTACATTATACATTTATAACCATAATAATAATTTACAAGTTAAATGGCTTAGAAATTATTAGTAGGACTTCCTGCGTGGGTTACCATACGTACATAATACATAAAACACTTTCTAATTAAAGTTAAAAACATCTTTTGTTCGGTCTGTTTGTTCGCTGTTTGTTCTGTTTGTTTCGAGTGTTCTGTTTTTTGGTCTATTTACATAGTGACAATTTCTAAATTACTTCTTGTTTCATCTTTCATCGTTCTACCTTCTTTATTTGCCCATCTTTGTATTTGTTCTTTATTTACATTGCGTCGATTGAATAAAATGTTTCGCAGACTTTTCTTGACTTTTGCCTTTAATTTATATAATTTGGTTAACAAAAGAACGCCAAAGGAAACTCCCTCTCTTTTGTATAGTTTGTTAAACACGTTTTTAGAACTAATTTAGTTAAAATACATTAAATGTTAGTTAATATCGGGAACTAGTCCGCGTTTTTTGGTGCATTTAAAAATAGTGCAAAAATACATTTGTCAAAAATCTTGGTGCATACTTTGAGGCGGTGCTATATAATCACAACAATTACGATTTAAGTGCATTTGCTTGTCAGTGTCGTCGAAATGGGGGGGGTGCTGAGGGGGGGCATAACGAGGGGGCAGGGCGGTGCTCTAGGGGGCGGCTCCTACGCCCATCCAAGGTGTCCGTGGGAAAGTCCGCTCAAAAGCCTCGGTTAAGGACGGATTGCTTCTAAGCCTTGATTGTGTCGTGTGCATTTCTCTTTAGTTTTCTTCGCTTTTCTTCTAATTTTCATTTTGTAAGAAGGGAAATGCGTGTGCGAGTGTTGGAGTTGAAGTGGATGCCTTTCCGTAGCCGGACTCACACACACAGTTCGATTTGCATTAAGGTACTTGTGACTACTTATACGTTTATAGCTCGAAAATACTCTTTTGATTCCATTAAAAACTGGCTATTCCTGATCGGGTTGCGGGGGGACAAACGTGGCGTCCCTGTGCGTCCAAAGCTAACGAAGGGGAAGTACCTGGTCCAGGGTACCTGCTGTACTGGGTGTTTCTGAAATTCGGGGTCGTGGTGCCGTGGAAGACTGATCTGCTCGCCCAAGGACTCTCTCAATAAAGTGCGGTTAGTACAACAGCGACATAAAATATAGAATGTATATATATATTCGGTTCGATAACGCTTTCTGGGTAAGTGCAATTGCGGTGCATTCAAATACATATATATCTATATATAATTTGTTTTGATTTGGTATAATTATTTATCACATAAAATGTGCAACAGTGCAAAATTGTTTATGCTAATTGTTTGTCATAACTTGTCTCTCTAATTGTTTCAATTTTGAACATAAATTAATTGGGGTGTGTGTTGGGTGTGTTGTGTCGTTTTTAATGAATCGAATGAGTTCATGAGTCAATAATTAGTTCAATTAGGGTTGAGCGGTTAATTAATGCCTGCTAGAAATAATGGAAAACTTAATGGGATATTAATAAGTGAGAAGTAAAAACTAAATAGATTTTTAGTTAAAATATATTTGTAGTTGCCTCTGAATCCCTTGCCTGCTCAATTCGCCTTAAATATCCTTAGCCTCTAGAGCTCTTCACTCTTCACTCTTCACTGGACTCTTGTCCTGGCCAAATTGCATTTACAAACAATTTATTGGCGGCAATTTGCACACAAAACCCTGCAACACAGTGGAGGAAGTTTGCATTGTGGGTGGCTTTGGGTTTGTCTTTTTTTTTTTAGAGTTCTTGCATTGTTTGTAGGCTTCGAGAGGTCAGCGTTAAATGCTCACCTGTGCGCCAGGTGAGTTCCGGTGTGCGGAATAAAAGTGGCATTAAATTGCATCAGTGGCTCGGGTTGCTTTTGCATTGAGTGCGGCTTTTTGTGGCTTTCTCTGGCCATAAAAGCTGGCCCGAATCAATGGCAGACAACACCTGATGCCCATTGAAGGTCACTTTAGGTCCCAATCTGATATATAGCCGCTATATCGTAAATATCTCTGTTGTCCCGGGCTTTGCGTGCAGCCTCCAATGCCGCACAATAAAAGTTCTGTGCCCGCAATTTGTATAGAACAACTTTCCAAACAATTGCCAGGTGCAATCTTAGATTTTACTAGACACGGGGATCTAGTATTCTACATCAAATACATTTATATATGCACGGCTAGAGTTCTGAATAAATCTTCTAAGCGATGGCCAACACCTTGGTGCTCAGCAAAAGCAGCAACATTTTTGTATAGTTCTTTGCGTGTGGTTCTACTCTTAATTTAAACTAACATTTATATATACTTTGTTTATACGTGGTTATATTTCTTCTAATCATGGAGTTTACTCCTTCGTCCCTTAGCTGACTGCATGGTGTAGCAGTGTCCCAAATGTCCTGTCAAAATCTCATTACCGAAAATATGCGTATATCGCCTTGCTCCAACATCTAAGTACGTTCTGTGCTTTAGCTTCTTTGGGGGAATACTTTTAAAATTAATGCTATTTGCTGGACAATGTTGGAAAGTGGCTCTGACCGCCAAGTGAAGAGCTTAGGTGGAGGGAGGAGGGTTCTGCAACTAACTTACCCAAGGGGAGGGGACAGCACAACTTCAAGGACTCCCAAGGACTCCGAGCTCAAACTTTGCGGGCGGTTTCAGGTGCACTTCAGCAGGCTGAGCACTCGGCGGCAAAGGAGTGCGTTTCGCAAACTCAAAAGGTAAATACGTGCTCAATGTTTTAAACAATTGTTATATAGTTCTAAGTTGCATGCATTTTGGTATTTAACTTACTGCTGTTTGTGTGCTGTTGCTGCTGTGGTGAGTGTTGTGGAGAAGGAAAATAATATGTAGTCTGAAATCTTGGGTAGAAAAATCAGAAATGCATGTTTGTGGTTTGTTTTCAGTGTATATTAAGTTGTGTATTTGTTTTCCATTTTTTCTTTGTCTTCTTTTTTTTTGTGTATTTTCTTGTTTTTGTTCTTTTTCTTGCATTATCATATATTCGTATAATATATAATTAATTATTATAGGTAGTTAAGAAACTGTTTGGTAAATCAAAGGGGGAATTACGCTAAAAGAGATGCCTCCTGCACATTCGAAATCAGTGGGAGAAAAAGGGGATAGAGACGGATCCAGAGAGTTACAAAAGAGGCAGGCAAAATTATTTACAGCAAATATACTAATTAGGAGGAGGAGGAGGAGGAACTGGGGCTACAAATCAGCGAGAATCGATAGATCTTTAGTTTTTCTTGTGCGAATGGCCGGGGGGCCACTCATAATTATAATTCTCCATCTTCTCTTTGATTTTCTCTTGATTTTTCTTTTTCGTGTTTACCTTCTGCAAATATACAAATACAAATAAATACAAGTTCAAGGGGTGTCGAGTGTACTATATATTCTTATATATATATATATATATATGTTTATACTTGTATATGTGTGTATGTACCTATGGTTGTGTGTGTGTGTCTGTGTATGTCTTCTTTTAACATTCAACAATTGTGTGTGTTTTTGGTTTTTCTTCATTTTTTTTGTCAGCTTAATATTCTGCATTTGCTTTTTTTTCTCATTTGCTTCTTCGCAAAGTCGCCATTCTTTGTCGTTACTTGGTATTCAAAAAATAAGTTTTAAAACTAAACACTCTATAAACGTAGAACTTAAACACCTCAAAACACTAATTTAGATCGTAATATGTTTATTTACAAATTGTTACTTTATACACAATACTGTTTTTGCTGACGCGCAGGCTTAACTCAGGAAGTAAATCTTCTTCTATTTTTCAAATAGGCTAGAAAGGAGCTTCTTATAGAATAGAAATTAAAATTAATACGTAATAAGAGTGAGTAAGAAGGATAATCGAAACGTCATTGAACGATCTTCGTTAGCAAATTGGTTCAATTGCAAAAATTAAAATCCTTCGGGTATTTCCGTTTCCGGTTTTCGTTATTTACAGTCGAACTCATGTCTCCTTCGATTTGTTGTGGTTTGTGGTTTTAAAATTTCGTTCTCGTTTTTGTTAGGATTATAGAAAAATAGGCCAAAAATATATGTATTTGTGTGTCTGTGTGTGTATTTTTCTATACCTTTACCTCAATTCTGGCTGTTTGTTCAAAAAGTGTGATTAAAATGTTTGTTCGTCTTTGATTTGTTTTCATGTTTTTTTCATTTTTGTTCGGGGTTTCTTCTTGTTGGTTTTTTAGTGCGCATTTGTTGTTCTTGTTGTTTGGATTTAGTTTGTGCATAATTTCAAGGATTACAATTAAGTCGCATATACATACAGATTAGTGTATTCGTTATGGTATTTATCGTTTTTACTTAGAGTTATACACACGTTGTCTTGCGTTTAGTATTATTGTATGGTATAGAAATTGTTGTCGTTATTCATTTATATTTAAAGGTGGGTTATTTTGCAGTTAATTATTTATTTCCTTTTTGTTTTAATATACTTTTACTGAATCAATTCAATTGAAAGAAAACACCAAGGCGGCTGTCTCCCATTTATACTTTTCGGTTAATAACGAAGATCGTTGATATATATAGAGGGGAGGAGGGCAGGGGAGGGGGTGACGGGATGTGAAATAAAAACTTATTCGTAAAACGTATCCTCAATTATACTTTTTTATATAATTTCTTTGCCATTTTTCATACGACGTACTGTGTATAAGATATGAAATTTTATTGCTCGCAATTTCATATGTTATTCCGTTTTCAAATAATAAGGTTACATGCAAACGAACGAAAGGACACTATATATAGTATATATATATACGGCTCTCGAAGCAAATTAAAAATCCATTTAATTAGTGAGTTGATTGCGTGCAGAAAACAGAAAATCGGGTGCTTATCAGAGGGAAACGCAGAGGGAAATGCATTGTGTGAAAATCGCCCTGAGGCCACTCATTATTATAGTTTAATTCGCAATTCTCTGCCCATTGTTTTATTATTTTTTGCATACACAACCGTTTAAACACTTTAATTCGTAATTTTCGGCTTAAAAATTTGCTTGATTGTATTTCTTAATTGATTGATTTTGGGCTGGGACTTGGCCCCCTCTACAGGCATAATAACGAATATCGAATAGTTCCCAATTCCGCGTTTCCGATTGAGAGAAGAGCGAGGAAAACCATAAAGAATGCAAAAGTGACTCGGGATAAAACCAGAAGGGTTCAGATTCTATTAGGGTTCGTGTTAGCGTTTTTACAAGCCACCGTTTCGCTTATAAGCTTATCGTTTTATGTATATTTATAAGTCCATTGTTATTTAAATATACGTTAATTATGTAAATAAATTTACTTAACTACAGATAGCTGCCATTTCCGTGAGAACTGTTTTTCACTCGTGAACAGAACAAAACCGGGGAGACTCACATGCAAATCAGGAAATCAGGGGAAACGATAATCGAAAGTCATATTTACACACATGAAGGAACAAAACTCTGAGAAAACAAACTTGAAGTGTTAAATTCAAACTGAGGGCGTCGTAAGAGGTTCAGGTTCAGGTTCTGGTTCGAATGAAAGGAGTTTGTTTGTTAATGAAGTCAAGTCTTTTTCCTTATGTAAATGTTTGCCTCTTCTTCTAAATTGTAAATGTTTGTTTTTCGTTTTTGCCTGGTTTTCATGTCGCTAATCTGGCTGTTATTGCATTGTATATAAGTATATTATATTGCACTCGTTAGCTTGTCAGTTATCAGTTATCAGCAATAAAACCTAATGCAATATTTTCCTTCAATTGTATATTTGTTTGTTATTGGTATATGTATACTATTAATATATATTTAATGTCGGTTTTTTTTGTGTATATGTATATATAATTTCATTCTTCTGCTGCTCGCGCTCGCCCTCCGCGGGTTTTATTTTTCGTTTCGTTTTTGCTTGCTTCGTTTTGATTTCATTTCTTTTGGTTTATATTTAACATTTAAACTTTAATACACGTATAATTAAATAATGTACACGAAATATATATTTCATATAGTAAGATATATTTATAATATATTTTTATTTAATGTATACTAAAAATAGTTAGGCCCAATTTTGTTTTCCGGCGAAACAAAACTCCAAAATGAAAAGAGAACAGCTTGGTTTTTGTCTGGTTTTTTCCCATTTGTAGTTTGTTTTCCTTCTTCTTTCTCGTTTGTTTTTGTGGAATTATAATTTAGCTTTAGTATGTATAACTGCCTTTTGCTCTTGGGCTTTCATTAAGTTAATTTTTAATAATAATAGTGTAATAATAATCATACCTTTCCATTAAGCATAATCGCTGCCTCAATTTGTTTTTAATCATAGCATTCTGTTCTCTTACTTGGCAATCCATTCAGCTTTGTCTTTTGTTTATTTTGGTTTTTTTTTTGTTTTGCAAGCTGCTGTATTTTTTATTTTCTGGCTTGTATTGTTATTTTCTGGGGGAATTTTCCTCTGGATTTTCTCTCTCGTCAAAGGACAGGCGGGAGTCTGTGTGTGTGTGTGTCGTGCGTGTTGAGTAATGTTTAAACTTAATAGACTTTTGCTTGACTTGGTTGGGGGAGGAAGGGAAGGGGAGGACACGTTACAACTAATCTTTTGTGGTAAATGTTTAAACTTTTAAGAGTGTTGTGTGTGTGAGAGGGTGTGTGTTTTTGGTGGGGAGGGTGGAGCTTAACGCCCTCGCGCCCAGCGCAGTAACGCATCCGCTAACACATCCAAGTGAGCCTTCGTCTGTAAAGAGTCCAAGGAAAACGGAAAGTTAACATTAGTATAGAAAAATTACGTATACGACGGGTGGACATTGAGCTTTGTTATTTGATTATTTCATTATATAGTTCATCTATGGTAAATAGTCATCCAACTCACCGTCTTGTAGAACATGCAGGATCTCCGGTCCTCGTCCTCGCCATCGGGACAGTCAATGAAGCCGTCGCACAGGACATGGTCGTCTATGCAGCGATACCTGCCCTGCCGGTCGGGTATTGGGCAGGCGAACCGCTCCATGCCATCCATGGCGGTGGGGCATTCTGCAAATAAGTTGGGGAAGAAAAACGAGAGAAGGCAAAGTAAGTACGGGTGACAGTCAGTCAGGGAATGGCTTAGCTTAGCCCAGGTAAGAAGCCCCCAAACTTTGCCCATAAATCGTTCAGGGTAAAACTTTTGCACACGCTAATGTCTGCCATGATTTGCGTCTAAATGTTGCAACTTGCAGGGGGGTGGGGGCGGCGCATAAAACTATGCTACGGATATTTTCCTTCTTGCTGCATTTGTTTGTGCGGTCGCTTAGCAGGTTTTTCAGATTTTTCCCCTTGCTATAAATAGTTTCACGTCTGCTACTTTACGGCTCTCTGCGGCCGCGGAGAGCGGGCAAGCGGCGGGTGTTGGACAAAATCCAGGGTGGAAATCCAGGCTTGGCTGGGCTTCGCTTGCACCGACGCCGCCACCGCCACCGCCACCGCCGTTGTGGCACAACAAAAACAAGTGAAATACAAACTTTATTTTTTGTGGCATTTCATTTTGCGCTGCTGCTCGCCTTTTCTCTATTCTCGTTTACCATCTCTCTTTCCCTATTTTTTTTCTATTTTTTTTTTTTTGCCTTTTCCACCAACAAATACATAAAAATAAATCACTTGTAGGACATGTTGGCGCCTCCGGTTTAGTTTTGCTGCCACATGTGTGTCGGCGTCGGTGTGTGCGCTAGTCGCATGTTTGTGTATTGGGATTTGCTGTTCAAGTTGTCCGTATAGGTTTTTCCACCCCACCCCACCCAAAACCCGTTTCCCTCCACAATTGCTATTTCCGCGCTTCGCTTTTGCTCTTGCAAAACTTTCCTGCGCTATTTTTGGCTGCATCCAAAAACTATTCCGTTCGGTTCTGCGCTGTGTTCTGTTCTGGTTTTTTGCCACGCGACTCTGTTGCCACTTAATAATTCCGTGTTTTAGTTCAGTTTTCATTGCCATAAAATCCATGGAGTATTCAATTAGCAGGATGCAGCCAGCTCCCACATTGGAAAAATATGATTTAAAAGTGAATTCGGTTTATTAACTTGATTAGCCTAACCAACAACTTTGGTGAGAAATAATTGTAGCATTTTGTTTCAGCAAAATTGTTTATAAAATCACAATTTTGATTAGGGAAATTATATAAATATTTTGTGTTCGCAAAAATGCTCTAATTAGGGTTGAAACACCTACACTTGACGGAAAAACTATGCGTATAAAAATGTTTTGTAAACTTTGGCATTTAAAAAAGAGGGAGCTTTTTTAGGGTTTTTAATTTTGGTCAAAAGCTGAAAACGCAGTGAAGGAGTCATTTCTGACCCTATAAATCATATATATTCTTGATCAGCATGAAAACCTGAATCGATCTAGCCATGTCTGGGAAAAACAAAAAATTTAAAATTTCTTACTACATTTTTGAAGATTAAAAGTGTGAAAAATTAAAAAAAAAAATACATTTTTTAAATTTGTAAGTTTAGTACCCAGATTTGTTAACCTAATGAAAACTAGCAGAGAAAAGCTTTCCGAATGGAAATTACTGCATTTTTGGCTTAGTTATGAATATTTTAAACATTGATTTACATGTCCAAATTGCATCCATAAATTTAGATTTCAAGTAGCTTTAATGTTCCTTTTACCTTTAAAAATCAATAACTAGATTTATCTAAAGGATAATTTCCTATCATTTGTTTAGTTTTCCATAAAAAAACGTGTCCTTCGCTCACTTTAAAATAATTCTATTTACCTAGCACACGGCGCTGTCTTCGTCCTCCCACTGGATCCTGTGCAAGTCGTCGTGCCAAGTGCATGCCATTCATTAACTCGTTTTGTCTGCCCGAAAAACCTAGCATAAGAGCCTGGCGCCCTTCAGCACCTGTCGACAGGTGCCATGGCAAACTGTCAAGTTGCCGGGGCCTGATGATGCAGCTGTTAAATCACCTGACAAAGCATAAATGCATCGCAATGACAGAAACCCGACACTCGACTGGCTCTGGGTTGTGCTCCCTTTTTTGCTCTGCGGGAATGCCATGCCGGCGTAATGTTGTTCGGCTGTCAGAGTGGAATCAATTGATGATTCGCTTCGTTAGGCACACTGTCTACCGCCGACTGCGTGGCGTGTCGAAGAGCCATTTGCATTGTGAAGAGTTTGGGCGCCCAGGTTGGTGACGGGGACGGGGACTGCTCCTACTTCATCGATGGAGGCCATGATGGCGATGGTTATGGTGATGATGATGATGATGATGGCTCGGTAAATGCTGCCGCCACAGGCGCTTCTCACGATTGCCATTTATCAACTTGGCCGGTCCGCCGCATAATTGCATCAATGGATACTTGGGCACGTTTTATTCCAGAACAGGACCCGTACCAAAGGGACAACGAAGTGCGCAGCTTTATGCTGATTTTTGCATACATTACGCATACGCAGCGTTGTCGCGGAACCCCAAGAACCACATTAGTTTTATTACCAGAAGGAGAGACAGCAGACCCAAGGATCCCAGGGAACCCTTGTGTCCTGTTGTTGTGTTTCTCTTATCCCTGTTGTTTTCTGCAACCCACATTTTGTACTTTGAACTTAATTTCACACACAAATAACTTGCAAATTGTTGTAAAGTTGTACGAATTTTCGGTCCCATTCGCTGGCATGCTCTTTTTCGGGCCAACTCAGGCAAGTTGCAAGTTACCAGTTACCAGCTACCAGTTCCCAGTTGCAAGTTCCACCCACTCAGTCAGTCAGTCAGTTAGCTAGCTACTGAGGCTATTGAACTTTAAATTGATTTTTTCGCTTGTTTGCTAGTTTTGCTCTTCTGCTTTCTCGAATTGCAACTAACTGGGGGGTGGTGTGGGTGTGGTTCTGGGTTTAGTTTCTCCTCCTCCTCTGCTGGCAGTGCTTATCGTTGTTGCAATAAATCGAAATAAGCGACGCCACCTAGAGCTCTGGGGGTGAATGGCATACTTTCTGATGGACGGGCCAAATTAAGCTGGTCTAGTTTCCCATTCAAACAGCGGGAAATACATATTATTCAAACTTTCATAACTGTGTCGTCTTAAATATGCCGTGCCGGAACACAAATTCGATTTGATTTTTGTACTTTACCAGTTCTGGGTGGAATTGTGTGGCTAAAGAGGTTTCTAGTTGAAAGAGGACTTCAAAATGCAGGCAATAAGTTCTCTGGGAATAGCTTAAGACTGCAAAAAGCACATATTTTTCACTGGCTTCTAATTTATTCAACTTTAAGATATAGCAAAAATCTCCTTGATGGCTTAGAATGCTGATAAACGATGAATATTTAATGGGTCCATAGTAATTTTACTACTCCAAACTATTTATTTAATACAAAACAAACCCAGAATACCATATCTTCTACAGTCCTCTTACAAACTTCCCTTTTATTTCTAGATATCAATGCACTTTCCATACACTGGCTCACAGCTTTTGCCCAACTACAAAACAATATCGCAAGTAGATATAATCACATGTCAACAAAATCCTCTTGCAATACCCAATGGAAATTGTGAAACTTCTTATGACGTTCGAGTGCAACTCGGTATGCAAATCGAAACGGGACGAGGAACAAACACCGAATGCACAAGTGCAGAGTTGGAGGCGACTGTACCCAAAGTTTTTGGCTTAAAAGAATCAACGCATGTTGACATACCAAGACAACAACAATGATGGCTAACAAGCCACAAGAACAGCTAAGGCAACAGCAACACCAACAACAACAACGCGTTGGGTGTCAAAAAATCAAAAGCATAAAAAGGATTTGGCTGTTGCCAAGCCAAGGAGGACCACGGCTATAGCTCTAGCTATATCTGTATCTATATATGGGGATGTGGTCGGAGTTTGAGCTCAGAGCTCTGCGAACTCAGCCAAAAAGTGCCAACTGATGCTATTTTTGTCGCGCGACAGACAGAGAGACGTATACGTGGCGTATACGTAATGCAGGAGCTGTGCGCGAGGAGCATCGCGCGAGTTCGTGGCGAAAAATAAGTCGCTGAAATTTGTAACAAAGTTCGCGTAGTGAGAAAACCTTTTGCTCCCACACACACACACACACACACAGAGAGAATGGAGAACTGGATGGAGATGAAGCTGCGAGGGGGCCAAGGAGGAGGAGAGTTGCAAACGCCTGTTGTCTCGTCAGTGTGGCGCCTAAGAGGCTGCCAACAATAATAACAAAACCCACGAAAAGAGAGCAAGCTGCATACAGTTGCAGTCGGAGTAAGCCAGTGTGTGTGAGTGTCCTGCAAGTGTGTGTGGGTGTCTTTGTGTGCGTGTGTGTGTGTGTGCAGGAAGCGCCAGCCAAAGGAAACAGCGCGCAACGATTTTGCAGCAATAAATTGATAGTTTTATGTGGCGCACATAAACAGGAGCAGGGATAAGGCGTGGGGTGAATCTACGAAGGAGCTGCTGCTGCTGCTGCCGAAATCGAAGGGAATTTTGGGTGGGTGGGTGGCACATCCTGGGACATTAAACCCGTCTGCTTACTGGATACGCCCTCGTGCATATATTTCAGCCGTAAATAGCACACGGACATTGCATAAAACAAAAGGCTGATCAAATTTATAAATGACAACTACCAAATTTATGGGCCTTTCTTCGCTGCTCTCCCTTTTTGTGGGCCAAGTCAAGCCTCCAAGCTCCCGGCTCCTGATGAATTCCTTCCTTCCTGACAATTTGTGCTGCTGCAAATTTCACTTTTTGAACCCAAATAATGCCCAGTAAAGCGTCTCTGACACATTTTTCTTTTCAGCTGCCGGGACTATCTCTCTCATGGCACATGGCTGATGGTCTATGGGCCTGTCATTGTCCTTCATCAAAAATGAATACACTGTGTTTGTCAAGTTTCAGCACGGACAACTGGATGGCCAAATTGAGGTAACTGGTCGTCGCTCGTTCCGCTCCTGTCATAATTTGTTCGCCTTTTTCCCTTTTCCTTTGGCCGTAATAAGGTTTTGATTAAATTTGTTGCTCAAATGTATTTGCCGGGCGAAAATCTTTCGCTGTGTCTATTATTTTAGGACTTCTGTGTGTGTGTGTTGTTTGTCCTGACGGGGATCGCATTTCCTTTGGCTTTGGCCAGGACTCTGGCAGCAGCATCTCGCCTCCATTAATTTAACATATTTTCCTGTCGCTCCACCAGCAGCAGCGCTCTCTCACCCACGTACAACAAATGGCCGCAGGTTAGATTTACTCTACCTTCTTCTCCGCTTCTTCCTTCCTCTCCTTAGATATATATTCTTTTTGTTTTATATATCCCCTGACTTGTTTTTCTTTGAGGGGCGTAAAAAATACAGTGGCAGCAACGTAAACAGCCGCCAGGTGGCGAGTGGCAGAGTGCGCCTTCGGATCGCATTTATTGTAATTTAATAAGCCCGTTTCCATGTACCAACCAAAAATGTGCTTTGACTACGCGCTGTGTGTGTGTTAGCCTGCAAGCTAATTGCCGGTTCCGCCCCCTGCATGTGTGTGTGCGTGTGTTCGGAGGTCGGAAGAATGGCATTTCGGCGTCACTTCATAGTCATAGCTGATAAATCACACGGCAGCCACCGCAGCGAGTGGGTCCGCCCACTTGAAAGCCGTGCGACATGGGAAACCTTTTAGGACGCACTCGTCCCGAAAGCGATACCCACTCACTCTCTCTCTCTCCTGTATAGCATCGTCCTGTATCGCGTATCAAAAGGTTACGACAAGTATCTAATTATCAGGCACTCGCCGCTTTAATAATTGTGATAAATTTTCTAGGGCTCCTTGCAGCAGCATTTCTCAGCTCGTAACTATGGTTAATGAAGCCATGGCGGCCATATAAACACTTAGGCACTCCATTGCCCACGACTGGCCATCATTTCTAGTTTATATGCAAATGTTATATCCTTGCCAGGCTTTGGGCTGCTTCCCCTACACTTTGCATATTGTACCAGAACATTTAAAATTTCCCATAACTTAGGCTCACTCTACTCTGTGCCTCGGGCTGCTTGCTGTGTGTGGCTCTCTCTCCCAGAATTTCGCATAGTTTATGGCCCATTTATGTTGTAACTTTTTCTATTTTGAGGCAAGTCAGCACTTCTGGGATTCGTTATTTTATGTGGCATACATATTGCTGATGATGGCAACAGATTCTACAGAAATTAAGCTTAATCATTGTCAACTAAGGCAGCTGAAAGTTGGGGCGAACTGAAAAATTACGTATACGCAGTGTGGGTTTTGCTTTGGATTGCTATTTTTGGATTACTGATTTAAATTCCTAAAGTTTTATTTTATGATTAAATATTAATATATTAATATGCACATTTAGGATATATTTTATGTATTATAGAATATGTAATTATTAAATAAAACCCATTAAAATTTTAGTGGAAATTCTTAATGCTTGATATTGATGAGATTGTATAAATTGTATATGAATATGAATTAAAACTCATTCTTATCTTTATTAATATATTTATTAAAGGCTAAACACCAAGAAAACATTTTAAATTACAGGAAAGATTATATTTAAAGGTTTTGTCTGAACCCTCAAGTTATTCCTTAAATATCTTGTGCTGAAACTTCTAGATTTATTCCGAAATTTATTACCAATATCTCTTATATCCACACAACTTGGTTAAGCAAATTAACTAAAGACAAACGTCTGTTTGGCGGCTCATAGGAAAGTTTATTTTTTGCCAAAGCCGAATCAAAACTTACAACTGCCAGATGGAATTAAGATTGGCCTAATCTGCCTAAAAGCGTGCCAAATGCCCTTTCAACGGTCGTGTCATTAAAGTATGCTTTATATATTTTAATTAACTCCCATCACACACACACACACTTAAAGAGAGAGATGGCTTTAAGGGCACGGCTGAGGCTCGTCTGCCGGAGAACGTAAGAAAAGAATAACAATGGCGAAGGCAAAAGCAAATGGCCAAATATAGCAACAAATAAACGAAGCAACAAACCATCAACAGTTTAATATGCGACGTCTGTTCTCCGGCAGCAGAGGAAGAGAAAGAGAAGGAGAAAGAGAAGGAAAGGAAGCCAGCAGGGCTGGGAAAGAGAGAGAGAGAGAGAGATAGAGGGGGAAAGCGGGGGAAAACTTCTGGGAATTGCTGCTTACACATTTGTAATCTTGTCTTGTCTTCGTTTTGCTGTCTCTGTTGCCACTGTGTTGCCACTTTTTAGGGAGTGCCGGGAGGCGCATTTCTATTTTTAGCCACTTTATGTGTGTGTGTGAGCTGTTTGTGTATTGGTGCGTGTCCGTGCGGGCCTGTGGGTGTGTGCCAGTGCTGGCCATTCGTCCTTTTTTTGGAGCGGAGAGTGTTGGCTTTTTCGGGCAAGTTTTTAATTTATTTCAAATATTTACCAGCTACTTTTTACAAGAAATATCAACTTGTTTTCGTTATTAAATACATAATTAGGAAACATTTTATGCTAAGTATTTTAATATAAAATGGAAACAAATCTGGGCTGTTACAGAAACATCCTTAATCCTTATAAAGGTGGATACAAATATGCTAAAATATTGTATTAGTTAGAAATTTACACTGAATATTTCATGCTTTAATACACATTTTACAACTTTTGGAACACCTTAAAATATTTCTTTAACTTTCCCTCAATTAACCCAGCTTTTTGAGTGTCTTTTTGGCAACACTGGTGTACACCTCCCTTTTGTGTGTGCGTCTGCTCACATTCGTTACGTTCCTTTCGCTGGTTCCTTTGGCTCACTTCCTTTCGCATTTCGTCAAGAGTAATAAAAACTCATATTTTTGTTGGCGCCTGGCCCCCAAATCTCCCTCTCTCTTTCTCCCTACCACTCTCTCCCTCTCTCTCTGGCCCGTTTTGGCCAAATTAAATGAATTTGTTAACGCGTGCTGGTTACTTTTTTATGCTGCCTTTGGCTTTTGCTTTCACGCATCAAATTGGCTTCATGTCGCGAAAAGCCGATCGATTGCCCAGCGAGAAGGAAAAAGGGAAATTTACCAACTCCCCCCGTCCGTAAGCCAGGCCAAAATCGAAAGCTGTAGAAGAAAAAACTTCTTAATTGGCAATTAAAAAGTGTTAAAGGCGTATCCCGAGACCGAGAAGAATAATGAAGGCCATTAAAAGTTGTTGCAACTAAATATAGCATGATTGGGCACTTTTCGGAGCCTCGATTCATAAAGGGAATATTTGAGTCATCATCTGGGCGGGGGGAAGAAGAGTCCTGTAATTAGCATAAAGTGCTTTTATTCGCCTAGATACATTTTAAATGAGCGGACCCCGGCAGTGTGTCCTCTCATCATCTGCGTATAAATTAATGATGTGTGCCCTGAGAGTGCCTTAATTCATGACGAGTCGATTGTAAATTGTAATTGTAATTACTTTAATTGCTCCGTCAAAGGTCAGTGTTTTTGTGTGTGCTTTGTTTTTAGTGGCGCAGTGCAAAAAAAAAAAAAAAAAACAAATACAATAAAAATGTAACAAAAAAACCACACAAAAGCTGTCCCATCGGCCACAAAAGTGTTAAGGCGCAAGAGAGCAAACAAAAGTGCGAACGGTTATTATTTGGGTTTGACGTCAAAGGCCTAAAACGCCAATTACAAAGCACACTGGCACACACAGCTACGTGCTGCTTATACACACGTATATATATTATATATATATATATAGAATATGTATATATAAGCGGAGGCCAGCACACACACAGGCACAATTGGCACACTACAATTTTAATACAGCATACTTTCATGCTGCAAATGACAACAAAAGCGGGTGTTTGCTGCTCGCTCCCTCTCTCTCTCTCTCTCTATCTCGTCGGGACTCTCACTATCCTGCTCTGGCTCGCGGCGGGTGACTTTTACTGTCTGTTTTTCCGCTGTGACCTCGCCCACCTGACCCCTTGAGTCGCCTTTGGCACAGTGGTCGCAGATCTTTTGAAACCGTAGCGCAGCGCCTCTTTCTCTTGCCCTTTCTCTCAGCTCGTTAACCGCAATGTTGTTTCCCTTTTTGTTTCATTTTTTTTTTTGGGCCGCAGCAACAAATTTTTATGTGTTTACCTTTTATTTTTTTGCCCCTTGTTTTGGCTCACGTATCCGGGCGTGTGAGCGGGGGGCAGAGTCCCGGGCAAGGACGAGGCGCAAAAGCTTGACCCCTGGACGCACCTTCAACTTGGATAAGAGCTCTCCCCGCCTCTGCCTTCATGCTGGCCTAAACCAACTGATATTTTAGGCCAAAATGACATTGGCCCCTGGCACTTATGCATTGCTACATTTTATAGAAACCACTGCTGAGGGAGAGAGAGGGCAACAGACTCCCTCTTATTTTTTGCAAAACCTTTAAGCCTGGATGGAAATTCGAACCGCAATAAAAATGCCTTGTCCCAGGCCCTGCCATTTCATGGGCTTAATTATGGGGGGCTGCTCTCTCCTGTTGGCCGTAATTGAAATGCGAGCTTTCTGCCACTTAACTTGTCAGATGGGAAATCAAATTGAATTTCAGCCTAATACATCGCTCATCATCAATCTCAATGGGCGAGTGGAGAAAGGCTGCTATCGCTGTTCCCATGAATTTGCTATTTATAGCCCCACATCCTATGCATATTTTTCGGCCCAAAACTAAGGCAAGAAATGCCATTTGTGTGCGGCTCTCGAATTTGCATTTAAATTGCATGGCAAGTGTTTGCATAAAACAGGACAAAAATTTCCGCGAAACTCGGCTAGAATGAATGCATCCAAATTAACTAGCCTTTGTTGCAGCTGCAGTGCCGCCAGCACCGCCTGCCTTTTATTTTAATTTCAACAATGACTAAACTTAGTTGCCAACACGCACACACACACACACTAACCTCAACCGCACACGCACACACCTATACAAATTTATATTGTTTATAATTGGCGGTGTGTTAAAAATAAAACAGAGTCGCGTTATTTTTGTATGTGTCGACGGCGACCGACAAAAAGAGGCAGCAAAAGGCAGCGATTTGTATGTAAATCGCGGTTAAGCAACGACAATGCCACCCAAAAGCAGGCACCTACACTGGGAGAAAGGAATGAGAGGGTTTTGAGTTCTAGATCAATCAGGAAATCAAGAAAGAGGAGAGTTGGGAGAGTTTTTAACTTCATTTTCTGCAGTTCTCTCTGGCTTGCATCACTTGTATTATTTTTCTAAGCTCCTAAAAGTATGATATGTTCTTGGAAGCAAAAGCAATATATCATAGCCCTCTTTTAGGCCTTTAAACTATTTAAAATATTCTGAACTTTACGGTTATTATTCACGGTTATTCAAACTATTTCACTTACCAAAACTCACTCAATTTTCCCTCAGTGTCCTCACACACACACTCTCCCTATCGCCTGACTGCTGCCGGAATTCTCACATACATTTAGGGCCTTAAAGGGGAAGGTAATCGCGTGCTCTGTGCAGATTAAAATGCGACAAAGCAACACGACAAAAAATATTTTAAATAAAAGCGCAGCCAGCGCAAGGAAGGACCCTAAAAAAGGCAAAAGGCTCAAGGCACACAGAAAAGTCGAAAAGCGTCAAACGCGCGCGGATTTGTATTGTGCATATACCAACATATATATATAATATATATATACTATAAGGAGAGGGGGAGGGAGGGTCGCATACCAATTAAGTCACGGCAAAATGCGCGACGGAAATGTGGAAGAAACAAAGCTGGGGCCCATTTTCGGCCTTTTTTTTCTGTCTACGTCATGTGGCATTCATTTCGCGGTTGGCGTAAAGTACACGAAAAAGGTAAGTGACGAAAGTATAAAGCTAAAAATAGTACTATTAAATAGTAAATACATTAAATTATTTTTATACTTGATTAATATAGAGGAAAACCTTGAAAACTCTTAGTTTAATTGAGGTCAGATTCCCAAAACCTTTGAGACTCAAAGTTTCCTTTTCAAAATCAGGTATTTTTTTTATGAAACGCACTGTCTGCAGCAGCAACAGCCACCTTCTGTTGCGGTTGACATCCGCGAAGGCTTGAACTGCCGCACCGCAACAATGAGAAGGATAAAAGGCCACCGCGCCACCTCCTTCCGCCTCCTGGTTCTCATCGTCCTCGTCGTCATTTCCGCCTGGCTTGACGCCTTGAATAAATGGGTGAGCTTTGCTGGCATTTTCTTGTTTTTTGGTGTGTTCCCTGTATTTTTTGGGTACGGTAGGTGGGTAGGTGGAAAAGGTTTTTCAATTTTCTTTGGCTTTGCGACACCTGTTGAACGATGGCTGTGGCTTAACCAATTAATATCTAATTAAACCGAGCGCTGGGTCCCCGAATAAAACACGTACAAAACGAAGGTGCAATGAAATCCGCTTAAAACCTAATAGTCCGCAATCACGGAGCAAGCGTGTCTAATCGCTGCTGATAAGATAATCGCTGGGGGTGAAGCCAGAGAGAGAGAGAGCTGAAAAGAAAAGGAATTGAACACCAGGACATGGCTTTCCTTTCGTTTTTCCTCTCTCTGTTTTCTCCTGGGACTAGAGACAACCATTTACTAATTGCCGGCAATGCAATCGTCTGTGAAAATGGAATTTGGTAGTGGGTAGTGACTAAGCCCTCTGTGAATCGTTGTTTAACCCATAATTTCACACCCAAGCAATTGCTAATTGACAAGCCGCCTGCCCCTCCTCAAGGCCGTCTGTGTCTGTGACGTCAGCAGGCATCCTCGCAGGACTTTATGGAAAATGGAAAAGGCCAGTGAGGCGTAGTCTGCGTGGCCGTCATGGAAATTAACCAAAAAAGAAAAATTGTCTATTCTTTGAGAAGCAGCTGCAAATTAAATTTAGGACTCGGGCATCGTGCAATTTCTCGAACGAAGGCCTGCGTTGCCTTGGTGCAAATCAAAGTAATTACAGGCGAGTGTGCTGGCAAGTGCCGCTGCCACGCCCCCTCAAGCTTTATTCCCGGCCTTTCCCTCATTTTTGTGGCGGAGTCGCAGGAGGCCCGACCCGTCGCCGCATTTTATTTATAAACGTAATGGTTATAATTTGGGCCTGCGGTTGCTTTAATGATGATTATCCTGGCCGCGAGGGGCAACTCCCCGCGGCATTTGCGTCAGCTGCACCCCCCAAAAGCCCGTCTTGCCGTCCGGCCGCGGCGGCAATCAATGCCGCTCAATAATTTAAATTGCCTTTTCCCGCCGGAGAGTGGTGAGTGCGGAGTGGGGAGTGGGGAGCCGGGAGAGTCTCAAGTTATTTATACAAAAGTCTAAATACACTTGGCGTTTATTTCCGGTCTTAGTCGCCCGTCGGGGGGTAGCGGTAGCCGCACTTTGCTCTAATTTCCCGGGGTAAGCATATTCCTGTTTGGTACGTGTCCCGGGCATTTGGTAAAACTACTTTTCGCAATTGTTTTCCTGCCATTGCTGGCCATAAAAATTTCATGTGGCTCTTGGTCCTGTCTTCCTTCGTTGGCTTGGCTTGCCTTCCTTGTGCCAAAAACTCATGCGGCAAAACAAGCCCCTCCCTGGGCTAACCCCCCCACCGGGCAGGTGCGTCTAACTGGACATAAACATGTGCAAATCAACATAACTCGTGGAAGCCGGATCCCGGATTCCGGCACTCCCGGCTCCTGCTTGGTCCTGCCAGCTCCTGACTCCTGCCGCCTGCCGCCTGACTCCTTGCTTCCTCCTTTTGGCTGGCAGCCGGTGATGTGTTTGTTTGTTTACTTTGAAGTTTTTTGCTTTGGCAATTTTTCGCAAATTGCAAACTGGGACAGGAATCTCGAAAGGATAGGGTTCCTGCATGGCTCGGACTCTGCGGTGCACTGACAACATGTTTTGAACATATCACTTTTCTATATGGAAAATTATTTATAACTTTTGACATTTTTAGTGCTGCTGGCTGTGGAAAGGGAAAAGCCAAACAGATATCGTACTTTCCACGAAAAGTTCGGCCACATCCTACCCTCCTTTTGGCCCCTATTTTCCCAGGCTTTTCTCAGCAGCAACATTATTAATATTATTTTTTGGGGAGAGATGCCCGCTGCTGGGCACGTAGTTCGCTTAGCTTCTGACTTTTCATTAGCACCAAGACAACGCCTTGGCCCGCTGACAACCAGGTGAACCATGGAGCGTGGAGCTGTGCACTAAGAGAAAGAGTGTTTGCTGAATATACACGAAATATAATCAAGGATATATAGGGCCTGAACTTTAGGGATTTATGGAATTACCTCTTGAAGGGGAGTCTCCTGGAGTCCAGCAAGTTTAAGTAGGTGGTTTCTCTACCTAAAGTTTCACTTTAATTTGAGTTTCTACTCAATTCCTCCCTGTGTAGCTATAGCCCAGAAAAGTTTCATTAAAATTGTTGTACCTTCTTCTGGCTCTTTCTGGCTGGTCCAAAGTTGCACTGTAATTTTCCGCACATTTTTTCCAGCCTTCGGACTTCGGAGTAGAAAGTTTCTGCGCCACATCTCTCCACGAGAGGCTAAAAATAGGCACTGAAATGTACGCAGTGGCAGGTAGGTTCTGCCTGGGGGGGCCAGGAGGAGTAGGTCCTGAAAGAAGCTGGCGAAGCCGCTTAAACTTTTAAGGCAAGTTTATGCCTTGTTTGGGCGCTATGACAATAAAACTTTTCCTTTTTTTTCCCGCGTACCTGTCGTCATTTTTTCTGCCCCAGACTTAATGCCTTTATTTATATTTACGATGGACCGAGAGGTTTTATTGTGAAATATGCTCTACTTGGGGAACGGGGGCGTAATGAAAAGTTTTGATTATGCTCCGATCCCCCGAAAAGCGGAATCCGGGGCTCTACTTAGTTACTTAATTTCCGCGCGACATCCCCCGGCACTTGGCCACTCTTTGGAACAAAGGTGAGGCCGGGCGGGTTAGGGGTTTTGGATGGGCCAAGACGTCGACTGTCAAAAGACACAATGCCAGGTGGGAAGGGGGAGTAAGAGCATTTGTTGTTGGGAAGAGCAGTCGACCCCGGTGACAGTTCCCAGACGGCAGCCACTTAAGTACCAAAGAGTGCGCACCTTTGGCAATATTAATAGCCAGGCGAAGAGGGTGGCAAGTGCAGCAGACAAGTGCAGGGGCTTCCTTTCTGAGAAAAGGGTGGCCTAAGCGACGAGGGATGTCCTGGCAACAAGGAGCAGAGGAGCAGAGGAGCAGAGGAGTAGAGACAGCAACCCCAGCAACGCACGGCCAAGTGTCCGTTAAACGCAGTCAAAAGCAGGAGCAGCAGGGCTTTTCATTAGCCTGCCTTGGCATCCTTGGAGCATTTCAGCCTTCCTGCCTGCCTGCCTGTAAGCCTAGAGCCTGACACATTCCCCCACCGGCCGCCCCCATTTAATTTCCTGGCCAAACTCAATTTGAACTCTGACCTTAGCTGGATTTAGACAGCCGCACGCCGCCTGCCTTGGCAAATTTTAGAAAACTGTCAAGCGTTGCAAATGGGTAAACAAGATGCTAACCGCCTGAAATAGGCCAAAGCCAGGCGGCCAGTGATGGTAACAGTGACCCAAACGGTGACTGGGTAATAGAAATAAATAAATTAAATTGAAATACAAAGCAAATATACCACAGAAATAACAACATAAATCAATAAAGTCGAATAAACACCACAAAAAAAAACGTTAAAGAAACAATAAACGAATCAATTAAAATGATTAAGAGATTAAATTATCCATAACAAAAATATATAAATAATGCACAATCATTAAAGAACATAAAATAAAGAACTGAAACAGAAACTAAATGAAGCCTTCATTAACCAGGAATTCTATAAATCAATAACAGAAGTGGGTTAATAGAGCAATTAAAGTGCGGCGAATCGAATGACGGATGAGCCAGGCAATAATTAATAATTGAAAAATAACATTAACACAAGCACACAATTAGGGATTTAATTAAGTTGCATGTAGCCTGGATATTAAGCGTTAGAAACTAAGAAAACCCATTGAATTTTGCTCTAGAATCTGCCAGCAAATCACTGCCAAGATTCAGAAATTCCAATCCAGTGAATGGTTGAGTCAACCCTGGCAGGATTCAAATGTCCCATGCCATCCCGGCACCATTCACAGACCCGACCCTTGGACCCAGTAGCCTCCCACACTCCCTCCTTCCAGCCCCTTGAGCGATGTCCATTCATGGACAACGGTTCCCCTCCGTTCCACGTCGTCTATGTCCCCGGCTGGCTTTTGTTTTTCTGGCAGCTCTCGCATCGTGGCCACTGTCACAGCCAGGCCAAGTTCCGCTCTGGAGTCCTCTCACTTCCACTCCCTTTTCCTACCCTTCCCTGCCACACTGGCCAAAACCCATTCACATTGTCATTCTGCCGTGTTTGTTTATGGCTTACGCAGTGGCTCAAGTGCTTGGGTCTTGTGTTTGCGTTTTGTTTAGTTTTTGATTGGAAAACAATGCCACTGCTAGAGGAGAGCCACTGAATGAGTGGGCGTTCGTCCGTGTGTCCTGGTGATTTTCCAGGACCAGAACTCCAATGTTCAAATTCGATTCGGAATCGTTATCGAATTGGCCACGTCACTTGCGGACTTGGACCCTGAATAAATTATTTAGCTAGTGTCGCGCAAATTGAATTATGTAACAAGTCTATGTTCAGACAGAAGAGTATATCAAGGAAAGTGCGTGGCAGCACTTTAGTGACCTCATTACGGGGTTACAGTGGGAGAAAAGACGGGTTTTTTGGGGGGTCCTTTTGGGAAATGGGAAAGGAAAAGGAGAGACTAGGCGGAAAAGCACTACGAACTAGCTTCTTGTGTTGGTTTGATTGTTTGAAGCCAAGCGAGAGGTAAAGTTAGTTACTGAAAGTTAAGGAAAATATAAGTAATGTCTAACTGTCTTTCATTATAAAGCTTTCAATTATTTTCCAGAAAAATAAACATAGTTTTTGGTAATTTCCTGGATCTAAACGGGTTTCCCTAACACCAAAACATTTCCTGGGAAGATCTCTACAAGTTTATATAACATCTAACGTGTAAAAGAACTTAAAATTATCAAAGACTATTAGAAATATAACCAACAATAACTTGCCTAAATAGTATAGCATTAAACACTTTTAAGTGCTACCCCTTACAATCATTTTCCCTCAGTGCAGGACTAGACGAGCTTCTTCTTTTGCTTATTTTGTGGCCTTATAGATAATGGTGCATGGCTCTGGGCGCTTTGGCGATATAAATACAGTCACAAAACAAGGCAAAAGCACGGGCCAAGGAGACTGGGACTTGGGACTAAGACTAGGAATGTGATGGGAACTGTCACTGAGACTGGGAATGAGACTGAGACTGTTGCTATTGCCTGACTGGGAGGTAGTTCATGCCGAGCCTCGAGTATTTGTACAGCCAGGAGGAGACCACGTTTTAAAAAAGTCCCATGGCAGACACAAAGCCGTCGAACCTCCTCCACCAGCAAGTCTTTTGTCAACTCACCTGTGTAGGTGGGTGAGGTAAAGCGACAAAGACAGACAATAAATTAAACATGAGAAATCTTCGGGCGTATTATTCTTGGGGGCCTGGAAATAAATTCAATTTGACATGGTGTGCATCCATTAGCAAAGTTCGTGGCTATATTTGGTCTACGCACACGACCCGAATTGACAGCCCGAGGTCATTTGGTGGAGTCACCTCACTGGCATATTAATGCAGAAACTTCCAATCCAAGCATCCAAGGCTGCCATCTCGGCCGGAATATAAATCTTATTTAATTGCAAACCAGCTGTCAATTTCAACTAAAGCCCGCTGTTCGCTCCACGCAGTTCTCTGGGCTGTGGGTCTGGATCTGGGATCCCGGTGACATGTAGCTTGACGTTTATTCGCCGGCTGTGTAAGCCGCAGACCACAGAGAGGGCTGTCTGGGGAAACGAGGAGCAGCAG